>JARFYF010000063.1:130343950-130362412 GCA_030265395.1 Rhina ancylostomus
CCCTAACACTGCCTTGGACTATATTTCTTTTTCCTTCTCTCAACTGCAGTGATGTCGTTGTGTATATGTTACTGTGTAAGTTATGTATAATTTATGTTTATGTTAATTTATGTTTGTCATGTTTGTATTGTATGGTGCTGTTGCAAAAAGCTAGTTTTCAGGGCATTTATAGCCTGTGAATGTATGCCTATGATAATAATTGATTTTGCAAAGCAAAATACCTTTCACCAGAAAAGTGATTTGTTTTTGTCTTTTGAAAGCATTACATTTAATTGCAACTAATAGTAGTGTAATTTTTCAAAAATGTTCTAATGGCTGCATATGTTGATTGGGATACGCAAGGAGTTCCCTTCCTCCCAAATGCAACCACGTGCCGTACCACTGATACCCACTACCATTTTGAACCGGCTTTCGATTCGCGTTTGACAGCACTTTTGGGCTTTGGGACGTTCCGTTGCGTGGTGCCGCTGCCATGGGAGACGGTGGAAAGAATGGGAAGACGCAGCCCGGGCGCACAACGAAGTGAGGAGCTAGCCAGCCGTTGGGACTGAGCCGGGAAGGGAAAACAAGAGGCAACGACAGAACCCCGGGGACCCTCCGCAAACGGTTACCCCGAGCCGGGCGTCAGGCGTCCAAACCTCCTGCTCCAACCGCCGGCTGGCGCGAACCGGGTCACGTGCCTCTCGGCCGAAACCTCGGTTCGGGTCACGTGCCTGTCGGCCGAGCCCTTCGGCTAGGGGGGTCACGTGCCTGTCGGCCGAGCCCTTCGGCTGGGGGGTCACGTGCCTGTCGGCCGAGCCCTTCGGTTGGGGGGTCACGTGCCTGTCGGCCGAGCCCTTCGGTTGGGGTCACGCGCCCGAGTGAGGGCGCGCGCGCGCATTTGGCCGAGGGGCGGTTTTGGTTACGTGCTTCCAGCTCTACCCTCGAGTAGCCCGAGTATCAGGGCGTGTGGAGGGAGAGTCGCCCTCCTGCAATACTGTAATCTGCACCAAGGGGGATCAAAATCAGGAAAATACTTCCCATTTGTGCATTCAGCAGATTGCAACTTCTGTCATATTAAGGGGAAATTATGTGTTGGAGTGAGGAGTCATGGAAAGAAATAGGAACATTCTGGTCAGTATAGTGTATTGGGATCAGGGTGATTAGTGGATGAGTTGGCAGGACTGGTCTTTGGGAAATAAGTTAAAATTTGTCTTATGGTGTGGAAACTGCAAACACAGGATGCCTTCCCATCCTGTGGTGGTGAGTTGGTTCCATGTATCGTGTTCATAATGTATAGCATGGAAATAGACCCTTCAGCCCACCATGCCTATGCCAACATTGAGTTCCCAATCTGTTACCCTATGGAAACTAGTTTCTGAACAGTGGATTCCAAAAGTAGGGAGAAAAATCATTTGGTGTCGATCTGCCCTGATATCAACTTGTTTACCTTCTTGGTTGCTTATTCTGGAGTAACATGGGTGGAGGCAGTTCATCGTCTTGAAGTAATGACAGTGTATAGAAACTCTTAGCTTGACATTGGTTTCCAGTGACTCATTAGCTATTTCATTTTGTAAGTTTGGTAATAGTTTTTTTATTGTTCTTGTTTTTTAGAATGTGTAGCACTATCCATCAGATTACAGAAAATGATTATTTGAAAGAAGCTGTTTCAGAGAAGCATTGTGTTGAGTCCAGTAACGTGCTGTCACACATTCAGCTAGCTTGTTGCTGGCAATATTGTGCCTTTCCTCAAAATAAACGAGATGTGTGTGTTTGGAATATCCATAATCCTCTTCTGCAGGTAACTTCTTTAGAGAAAGAATAAGATGTGTCAAAATTTAACATTGTTTCTCTCAACTGAATTAAAACAGAGGTCTTTCAAATCACTATAAATATAACTGCTCAATTGGAAAATGTAATTTTTAAAGAAATAAATGCTAGTTATATACAATAGCAGGGTGAAGCTGGAGATTACCTCCTTAACTGTAGTAATGGTGACTGATGTGCTTCTGTCTAATCGGAATTCCAGTTCCACCAGCAGTATTGTCTAGACACTTAATTGGGATTATCTTGGCCCTGTCTGCTTTATGGTGACGCAAAACTCCACTTCCATGTTTATATTAATTTTCAAATAATTCTTGGGAGGGAAAGGAATGACTAACTTAGCAGAAGATTAATGCTAAATATTGGATAGTTTTCTGTGTGGATAGAATTACTGCAAACTGATTTAGAGGTTTAGACATTAATTTATTACAACTCAATGTTGTTAAAACAGTTGGGAGTCACAATAACACTTTTTTAAAGTCCTAGAGACAGTGCAACCTTCTAAGGTGAGGTTCCCAAAACAATTTATTGGTTGTTCAGGTCATTGACTTGAAATGTTAATGCTGGTTAGCTCTCCACAGATACAGACTGACCTGCCTTATATTTGCAGCATTTTCTGTTTTTCTTCACAGAACAACATTGTTGGGCTTCCCCATGTAACACCGTGCTGCATCAGTTTTTTGTTGTTGTTGTTTTGACTTCTTGTAAGTCCTCACAGCTGCTGGGTAGGATCTTTCCAACCAGCTCTTAAAGGGATGTGCCATGATATGTGCAACAATTTTCCAGCTACAGGCAGGTGTTTCTATCTAATGAATTAATACTCCAGTGATGGGAGAGGAGAGGTCCCAATGTGTCAGATCAACCTGGACAGGCTGGTGAAGAGCAACGCCCACAGAAGACGTGGTCTCTGCAGCGGGTTCAAGGAACCCCTTCAGGACTACAGCCAGACACTCCTGGCAGGAGGTTACCAGGGAGACCTCTAAGCACATGCAATTTGGGAAAGACTCCATTCCAAGCAAATGCTCCAGCCTGTTCCTATGGCTGGAGGAAAAATAGATGCTCTTCTCCTCTTGTGTGTGAGATGTGGCATTCATTAGTGGCAGCAACCTGGAGTAATCCAGTAGCTAGAAAGAGTGGCCGTGACCATGACCTTGACAGGGAGAGCAGTCCATGTAAGCTTGTATTTGAGGTCAGTGGAAATTCCAGATCTTAGGGCTAAAAATGCAGTTGGAGTACTGGCCCTTTAAATCACACACTCAGGGAGGGAGGTGGGGTGGGAAAACTGGGTTAGTAAAAACTAGTTGTACTGTTAGTGAATAAGAGCTGTCTTTGTTTTCAGACAAGTGAGGTGGAAAATTATGCTGAAGAGAAATTTTGAGTTGTGTCATTTGTAGGGGTTTTAAGCTGGAAAAAGTTTCTTGCACAAATGAAAATGCTGGAAATATTAAGGGTCTAATTTCCCACTGGGTGCAAGACACCCAGAAATGTGCTCAGAATTGCTCTACTTTAGGTTAAGTCTATTTTCAACTGCACAGGATTGTTTTTGTTTGGAGTTGCATGAAAGAATTCCCTGGGCCAGAGAGTCCACTGCACTGCAGGTCTTTCAGACTATCTGCTGTACAAGCTAGGAATGTGGTTAATTGAAATGGCTTGGCATCAGAGAAATGATATGCATCTCCCACAAAAGTCTGAAGGTTGATGAGGTAGACTTGTGCACTCATTTATCTTCAGTTAACATAATAAATTGCAGCATGATGAAACTTGTTTGTTATGAAGCAAATTTACTTGGTTGCTTCAGCTGGCTGGGAATCCAGTTAAAATAACACAGAAAATGCCACAAAATGATTAATAGCCCTGAAACTTTCCACAATGGTTAATTGTGCTACTTTATCCAATATGTTGTATAATTAGAATATTTTGAATAAAATGACTCAGCTCAGTATTCATGTATATAGAATCATAGAAATTTAAGGCACTGAAGGGGCTGCTCAGCTCAATGTGTTCTTGCCGACCAAACAGAAGCTATCTAGTTTATTCTAACTTCCGAGCTCTTGCACCTTAGCCCTGTAGGTTATGGCATCTCAAGTGTTCATCTAGGGACTTTCTAAATGTGGTGAGAATTTCTGCCTTGACCACTCTGTCAGGAGGTGAATTCCAGACCCTCACAATGCACCAGGTAAAAACAAAATCCTGCATTCCCCTCTATTCCTCCTTGTTCTTGTATTCTGTGCCACGGCTGATAAATGCTGATATGATGTATTTCTTCTCAATCACTTTATCTTCATCTATCTTCAGGGAACTCTAGATGTACATTCCAAGATCCCCATGTTCCTTCATGATTTTTTTTATCATTTATTGTGTATTGATAAAACTATTGAATGGTTCCCTTATACAATGAGACTTTGACCTCACAGTCTACCTTGTTGTGACCTTGCACCTTATTGCATTGCACTTTCTCTGTAGCTGTGACGCTTTACTCTACTGTTATTGTTTATAGCTGTACTACATCAAGGCACTCTGCACTAACTCAATGTAACTGCACTGTGTAATGAATTGACCTGTATGATCAGTTTGCAAGATAAGTTTTTCATTGTACCTCAGTACAAGTGACAATGATAAACCAATACCAATACCTTATTTGACCATCTGAATGGCCTAAGTGTAAAAATTATTAATAGATCAATTTACTTGCTTTATATAGAGCCTGGAATTAAAAGGCCACCATCAGTCAGTTACTGCTCTAGCATTTGGACACCACAATGAACCAACACTTCTGTGTTCTGCAGCTGAAGATTATATAATTATATGGGATATGGAAGCATGCCAAATGAGAATACAACAAGGTACTCATTTTTCTAATGAATTTTGCAGCATTAAGATAATTTTGGTTGCTTGACAGATCATATCTACCTTGTTTTATGTTATAATGATCACCAGGGAGGATTAATGTATGTGCAGTTTGTTTTATTTGCACAGTCTTGTAAATATTAAGAGCATTTCCTTAAGTGATCTGAGATGAACCTGCAGTTTCTTGTGCAATTGTTAAACTTCTGGCTAAAGTTAGTTAATTAGCATAATTAATTATCCAGGACAGTAGCTGTCATGATACCGGAGGCACGGTAGTGTAGCGGTTAGCATAACGCTATTACAGCGCCAGTGACTCAGGTTCAATTCCCGCCATTGTCTGTTAGGAGTTCGTACGTTCTCCCCATGTGTTTGCGTGGGTTTTCTCCAGGTGCTCCGGTTTCCTCCCACATTCCAGAAAAGACATACAGGTTAAGAGTTGTGGGCATGATATGTTGGTGCCAGACCCCAGCACATTCTCAGTAACACAAAAAGCCGCATTTCACTGTGTGTTTCAATGTACACGTGACAAATAACTATCTTAAAATATCTTAATGTTTGCGTAAATTTGCCTGCATCTTCTGCCTGTTGGAAGGGGGGCAGAAGAGAGAATGACAGGGGTGGGAGGGCATCTTTGATATTGTTGGCTGCTTTACTGAGGCAGCGAGAAGTGTATATTGGAGAACAGGTAATAATGAATGGCTTGCCTGTTTGCATTTCTCTCCAGTTTTATTTCCATTGAAATCAATAATTCATTTTACATTGCAAAATGAATATTTTGTGTAGTAATATAACGGGCAAAAGCAGGAAGATTTCCTCTATTTATTAGTTCTGGCAAAACCACATGCACAAATATATACTTATGGAAACACTCAGCAGGCCAGGCACACTTAAGGAAAGAGAAAGAGTTAGCCTTTCAGGTCAAACACTGTTTATCAGAATGTTTTGATGAAAGGCTTTGACCTGAAACGTTAACTCTGTTTTTCTTTCCACAGATGCTGCATGTCCTGCTGAGAGCTTCCAGCAGTTTCTGTTTGTAAGACTTATAGCATCTGCAGCATTTTGATTTTCATTTGATGGTTTGATTTTACATTTATGATTTGCTTGGAGATGGTAACAGAATAAACCATACAGTATTAAAATGTTACAACATAGAGCGATCAGAGATGTTGATATTTCCAAATATGCAACAACCTAGTTCATCTTTACAATCATTTTATCAGTTGGTCACCATTTCATCCAAAATCTCTGTATTTTGATCCTGTCACTCATCTGCAGCCAAGCTGCTAGGCATGAAGTCTTCTGTATTGCCCACCTGAAATTAATGCCTTTGATTTTCATCTGCGATTTAGTGCCCATTTCGGCATCTATCAACATCCATTGTAGCTTGCTGTGGTCCTTAGAAGGATTTACATTGTTTCCTTGTTAAATATAAACCACTTCTGCTGGTCCTATATCCAAATAATTAATATATATGGAAGCAAAAACAGATCCAGTGGAACAGTGCTAACCACTTGCAACTGCTCTTAGAGAATATTTCATATTTTTTCCCTTCAGCTAATATTGCTCCACTTTGTTAACATTCTCCTGAATCTTCTCTCAGAGAATTCTGGAACCTGGTGAAATACCTCCTACTGCTCTATCAAACAATAGAAGGAATACCAGCCCTTATGAATAACATCACAGCGTGTTTATGTTTAGTTGTTTGACTAGGGTTGATACCATTCAACTTGATGCTTTCAGGCTTTGTACCTAGAGGAACTGTTGTAGGAACTCTTCTGGGAAAGGTACTGTATTTGTGCTTCAGTCCAGATGACCAAATGGTGGCTACCTGTGCAGAAAATAAAATCTACGTGTTGAACTGTAAGGTAAGTTTAAACAACAGCAGTCATTGTTTACATGATTTTCAAACTTGGTGATAAAAGCTTAAGAAATAAAAGCAGGAATAGGCCATTCAGCTCCTCAAGCTTTCTCTGCCATTAAAGAAGATCATCATAGAGTCACAGAGTTGTACATCATGGGAAAAGATATTTCGCCTCAACTCATCCATGCCAACCGAGATGTCTGTCTAAGTTTGATCCATATTCCTCTAACCCTTTTCTGTCTGTGAAGAACATAGAACAGTACAGCACAGGAAAAGGCCCTTCGCCCCATGATGTTGTGTCAAATGAATTAAATGCCAAACTAAGCTAATCCTTTATGCCTACGCAATGTCCATATCCCTCCCTTCTCTACACATTCATGTGCCTATCTAAGAGCTTCTTAAATGCCTTTATTGTATTTGCCTCCACTTCCACCCCTGGCAGTGCATTTCAGGCACTCACTACTCTGTGTTTTAAAAAAAACTTGACCCACACATCTCCTTTGAACTTGCCTCTCACCCCCTCTCACCTTAAATGCATCCCTTCTAGTATTAGGCATTTCAACATCAGGAAAACGATACCAGCTGTCTACTCTATCAATGCCTCTCATAATCTTATAGACTTCCTGTTTTTCTGTCCTATCCTCATATCCCTTTAATATCCAGAGATTTATCAATCTCTGCTTTGAATGAAATGAATGACTCTTCCTCCACAGCTCTTTGGGTTTGAGAATTCCAAAAATCTACTCTCCTCTGAGTGAAGACTTCTTATTTTGTTCCTAAATAGTTGAGCTTGTATTGTCATCCCTCACTCTAGATTCCTAATTTAGGGTCAACCAAATTACTGGAGTCAGTTTTTTTTTGGCACAATTAGTTCATTCCTTTGGGAGTTAGTGTATTATATTTCCTGGATCTCATTTGAATGTTGCTGGTTAGCTGTCCACCTGCAGGTGAAAAGTGTCTGCAATTTGCTGGGTGGGAGAAGATGTTCAGGCAGGCAGAGTCTGCTAGCCAGCACTAGTGGAAGCTGATAAGTCCTGGAATGGAGTGGGGTGGTTTTTGGAAAAGCTTGGGAAAGTTAACAGTGTTCCAAGAATACAAATTCAGGAAATTCAATAGACTTATTGGAACAAGTTAAGGTAAAAAGTCTAGAGCATTCTCTCACTAGGATGCACGCTGCATCTCTGGTTTATTAAGGTTTTTTTTGTTGGAGATGAGGAAGAGCATAGGAAGTGTTTACCAAAATAATGATTGCTGTTGCTGGAGAGAAAGGCTTCCTTGCTGTTGACCATACACTGTGCCTCAATAAACTACATTCTGTTGCACGAATCTGGTCCTTGAACTGCCAAAAGCAGCATTTTTTACACTCTGCCCGAATGATTGTAAAAATGACAGTGAATTACCCACAGTTTTGCCATGTAATCTGGCCTTGGTTTAATTCACATGCTAGCTGTGAGAAGATGAGGTTGAAGAACACTATGTAACTCATTCTTAGATACACTGTTGTTCCAAATTTTAGACAATTCAATGAATTAAGTTAATAGTCTACAACTTAATCATTTTAATAAAACAATTATCTGTTGCATTCTTAATAAATGGTTAGTTTTAATATATTACTTTTCTATTATTGATAATCAGATGACTGTAAAAAGTGAAACATCCATCTATAACATTGGTCTATTTACATGTTTGTATTTAATTCTCTTTTAGCAGGAGGATATTTTGGCTGTTTTCGAAGGCCACCTTGGTGCAGTAACAGCTGCAGAATTTTGTCCTTGGCAGCCAAACATACTTGTATCAATCTCTGAAGACAGGACCTTTAAGGTACAAAAGTTGCAGTTTTAAAACATTATTTACGTAAGATAGTTATCTTCCAGGAAACTTTCATCCGCTTACAATTCCTTTATACCCTGATGTTCATAATCAGATCTTATCTGTCAATCTGTCATGATTATTCCATATCATTGATGTATCCATCTCCCATTTTATGTACACACATTTTATAGCTCACAAGAGTACGTCATTCACTTGACATGTGCACCTTTGTGGATCATTTTATTATTTTATAAATCAGGGCGTGAGCTTCATAGGGATTATAGCATACCTTGGCAGATGCTAGCCTCTTAAGTGCCAGTGTCTATTCAAATCTTTCTTTTCCCTGTAACCTTTTCATTTATTTCCAACTAATTTTTAAATGATTTGTAATCTCTGCTCCAGAGAATCCTAGCATTCCAGATCATGGATACTCTTGTGGAGCAAAGAAAAGCATCATGACTATGGGAGAAAAATTCAACTTGCACTCATCCATTTCATGTCTAAAAAATGGATGCATAGAACTTAAAAGTTCAACTTGAGATTACTGGGAGGTCTTCTTAGCTGCCCAAGGCACTGTCTAGGTTGAATTGTAAATAGGCAAGCACAAAGGTGCAATAAAGTGTGATTCTTGTGTATAACCATGATATTAAATCCTATTCTTGGGCTGTGCTAGCTCCTGCTCATTGAACCATATCTTAAATTGGATTACCAATGGACATTAGATACTGGTCAAAAACTATTTCCAAAATCTTAAAAAGGGAGAACATTTTTCCACTGTGTAAGTACTTGGAGTCAGGATAATTGGCTGAATGTTATGGAAGAAAAGGGAATTATTTTTTAAGTAGTATGGAATGCAGTGCCTGGAAGGGTAGTAAAATTAGATTCAATAATAGCTATCAAACTGGATAAATATTTAAAAAGGAATCTGCAGGGCTGCGGGAAAAGAGCAGGGGAGTAAATTGGATAGCTCTTACAAGGAACTAAGACAACAATAATAGTTGTACTGCAGAAAGCCTTGCTCCTATGATTGTGTCTTCCCCTCCCTCTCAGACGTACCCAGGGGCCTTGACACTGGCTGAAATTGGTTTAGGCCAGCAGGTGAGTAGTCTGGGGGTGGGGGTTGATTGCTGCTGTCATCTTGCCTAAACTTTGATGAGGAGGCCTGAGGATGAATTTAGTTTGGTCTTTTGACATCTTAGTTCTGTGCACTGTGGGTATGATCTGGTTTGTGGTCAAACTAATTCATGAATAGTACGATAAGTCCTTGGAAAATTAATTTCTGAGGCAGATTTTTTTTGCAATGTTTCCTTGTCTTAAACTTTTATAATTGGGTTGTACATTATAGTGTGGCATTTTAGTTGTTAAACTGTAACAGTGACATTTTTTTGTTTTAGGTTTGGAATCTCACCAATAAATTATTTCTGTATCAGTCAGCAGTATTATCAAGTAAGTTGCACTGGTGCTTTTAAATGGTTCATATTGAAAATATATGTATTGTTTCCGGTGATCATTTGCAGGCTATTTGTCTGATTATACAAATCTAAAGTATTCATTTTTATATAGGCTGTCCTCTGTTGAGCTTGTGTATGGATAACAGAGCCAAACAATTTATTACTGGATCTGCTAATGGACAGGTAGGATAGTGATGTCATTGAAGGGATAGTAAAGAACTTACCAAACTTTTTGTTTGATGGAATATTGCTATTTCATTTAATTTTATTTCTCTCTCTCTGCTAGCTGGTATTTGTATGCAATGTATGTCACATGTATTAAACTTGTTTTCGATAGAAACATGGAGAATAGGATATTTAGCCACTTGAGCCTTCTACGCCATTCAGTAAGATCAAGGCTGATCATTCAGATTCAGTGCCCTTTCCTGCTTTCTCACCTTCACCCTTGATCTCTTTATCAATAAAAACTATATCTACATTTTCAGTTTAAATTGCAGTTTTAGTACTGTTCCATTTATTTGTTATTTATAAATATCACATCTCAGGCAAAATGCCCTAAATGGAAAACGTAGCCACAAAACTGCAGGAAATCAAAAATAAATAACTATAGCAGAATGTAAAATTTCCAATGAGCCTACTTTTGAAACACTTACTGTACTGAGAAGTATATAACTGGAAAGGGCAGCTATGACATTATAAAATCATTAATATATGACTTAAATATTTAACAACAAATTTAATATTGTAGATTTTTGAAATGTGTCTATCAGCATTTTTATTGATCCAACCACTTCTATTCATAATTTATGTTTTGCCAACTTTGTTAGTATGGAAATAATTCCAATGTCTTCTTGCAGCTCGATGTTTTCACATCACTGAATGGGCAACAGTGCCGTCGTGTGCTGCATATCGATTTACAGAAAGAACAGCAAAAATACAACTCTAAGATCCTGCAAAAAATTAGATTATCGGAGAATTCAGGTACTGAGCTTTACCATTTATTCATCCTTATTATTTTGCTTACTATCTTTATAAATGATCTGGATCTATGAATCACAAGCACACTGGCTAAATTTCCATTTGGTAGACTCCAAAGCACAGGTTACTGGAGGAAGTGAATATAGTTGGCAGACTGGTGGTACATTAAATTCACTGTGGAGAAAGCAAAGTGTTTCAAAAAGGGGCAAAAGATAAACGTGAGGATTGTGTTATTATGTAAACAGATCGCTTCATAGATATATACAGAAAGTGAAATCTGAAGCTTTTTAATGAAGCTCCATGACAGTTAATAAAACAAAGTTGTAATGGTGCATAATTAAGAAGTTTGCTGATGATTCCAAGATTGGCGGTGTGTTTGATAATGAGATAGAAAGTTCAAGACTTCGAGAAGACATCAATGAGCTGGTAAGTTGGGCAGAATAGTGACAATGCAAATTCAGTCTGGAGAAGCATGAGTTAATGGATTTGGGGAGGGTATGCATGGCAAGGGAACACGTACTAAATGTTAGGTCACTGAGATAGTTGGTATCAAGCAGCAGCTCCACTAGTTGTCAGTCACCCCTCTTTTGTTGGATGTAGTATTTACCTATCCCTCATGAGGCATGTATATTACTTGCCCCTGATGAGCTCAAGCCTGAATGTTGTCCGGGTCTTGTTGCATGGAGGCACTGTCTGCATTATCATCTGTGGAGTTGTGATTGCATCTGAACATTGTGGAATCGACAGTAAATATCCAACTTCCGATCCTATGATGAAAGGCCACTGATGGAGGAAATGGCAGTTGCCCTGAATAACTCCTGCAGTAATGTCCTAGGGCTGTGGATTCAACAACTACAACCATCTAACTATTCAGTGTGACTTCAACCAATGGAGAGTTCTTCCTCTGATTCCCATTGACTTCAGTTTTACCCAGACTCCTTGATTCTGGGCTCTGTCAAATCCTGATGATGCCAAAGGCAGTCACTCTCACCTCGTCTCTGAAATCTAGCACTTTGGTCTATGTTTGGATCAAGTCTGTGGTGAGGTCTGGAGCCAACTAGTACTGGCAAAACTCAATCTGAGCATCAGCGAGCAGGTTATTGGCATGAGTGTGGCTTGATAGCTCTGTTGAAAATAGCTTTGCTGACGAATGACCATAGAGTAATGGAGCAGAAAGTGGTCAGCTTAGATTTGTCCTGGCTTTTGTGTACGTACCTTCGAGATATAAATTTTCATTGTGCTGGTTAGATGCCAATTTTGTGACCGTAATGGAACAGCTTGGAACCATGGCCAGTTCTGAATTGCATACCTCATTTTGGGATTTGTCAGCATCCAGTCCTTTCTTGATGTTATGCAGAATGAATTGAATTTACTGAACAGTGATTTCAGGAATCTGAGGAGAATGCTAATATTGCCATTTAGCCAATAGGGTATATCATGATAAAGTTAAAGCTCGTATGTCTGAACTCGGAAATGAGCCAGGGACTGTATTGCTATCTAATTTCAAAGAGAAACAGATGTTAACATTTTGTTTGTGACGCAGTCACGATTGTAATACCACCGTTTTAACATTTTTTCTGATTTCTATAATTTCATGTTTTTTGCCTCTTCTGATGCAATTGTAAATCTGTTTTCTATTTACAGATGTTGAGTGTATAAACAGTTTGAGTAATTGTAGGAACCTGCATTACTCTACACCCAGTTTCAATGACAATGATTTGGAAAGTGGATCACACGCATGTATGGAATTTCCAGTCCTCAGAATGACTCACTGTGACTATCTATTAAGTAGCTTGTTGAAAAGGGATTCAAGGTATGGATTTACAATTCATTATAAATTGCAAATGCTGCTGATTTGAGTGGGAAAGTATTACCTTTGTGATTTCTAAAGAGAACCACTCAGATTGATGTTGACAGACCAAGGGGAGTTGTACAGGAGTACAGTCTTGGTAGAGGCCATGGATTTACTGGCAAGGGAGAAGGTGAGGTTGTGTGCTGTATGTCAGACACATGGATGGAGATGTGTCGCAGAGCAGCAATCTATTTCTCCCTTTGCAGATGTTGTCTGACATGCCCAACGTTTTCAGCATTTTCTATATAATTTAAGATTTCCTCCATCATTTTGCTTTTGTGGTAGAGTTAAAGTACTGTCTGGGCCAGTGAAAATAAATGTTCATTGTATAAAAATATTTTGAGGTGTTGACTCTCTCTCTTCAACAAAATCCAAAATGAAGAGTAAAATCCCAAATATGTAATTGTTGCTTAATCAAAGTCCACTGTGAAGGCCTGATGATTAGTTATTGAGGCATACAGCACACAAACAGGCCGTTTTGACTCACTGAGACCATTTCAATCATCAGACCCATTTGCACTAGTCCTATTTTACTCCCCCATATTCCCATCAACTCCCCTCTGATTTTACCATTCACTTGCACTCTACACTTGGTAGTTTACAGTGGCCAATTAACCCAGTAACTTGCATATCTTTGGAATGTGGGTGGAATCCAGGGAACTCTGGTGGGGTGGTGGTGGGTTGGGGGGTACAAGTGGGGGAACCCTTGTATGTTCATAAGGAGAATATACAAACTCTACACAGATAGCACCTTGGGTTAGAATTGAACCTGGGCTGCTGTAGCTGTAAAGCAGAAGCTCTACTAGTTGTGCCATTATGCCAACCTAAAGTAATACCACTATTTTACCACAGCCTCAGCAAAATGGGACTAATTGCCTAGATCCTTCAAAGATGGAGTAGAGCCTTCTGTGCAGTACTAGCATGATATGCTTTAGCTGTTTTTGATTTTACACATTTTTGGATTGTTTGTATTAATAGTTTCATTTTGTTTCAGTGTTATACCAGAAAATTCCAGCAGCCTATGGGTAGGGACAATACATGGCATATTCAATATTAATCTTGCCAGTGGTGAAGTTGACACAACTGTTCAATTTGAAGGTAATTCTGTGCCATACAGTGGACTCCTAAGGCCACTCACCCTGTCAGTAGAACCCTGTTTCCACCCACCCCACCCTGCTCAGTCTGTCAAATGTGTCAGACCATATCCATGTATGGACTGGGAGATTGGCCAAAGAGTATGTCCTGTATATGTGACTCTGACATCCTGTTTTTTGACTAGTCTGAGGGACTCTTACCTAATTTTGGCACCACAAATAACGGCACTGCCAAAGTAACTAAGCACATCACTGCCTTGCTACATTAGTTATTGTGATTCTATGTTAATTATATAAGGATTAACAGTACCAGTTCTAATTAAATAAAAATAAATATTGTGGTTTCATTTCACATTACATTGTACAGTCAAAGATGCTTATAAATCCAAGTGGTTAATAAAATAAAATATCATATTTCAGATCATCTTGGGTTAAGCATTCAGACAGCTGGAGCTTATGCAATTGGAAGTAGAATCACTAACAACGTAACTTAAAAATTGCTTCAGTGAGGATGAACAAAACTAAGTTTTAGTGTTGTGTAAATCCCAAATGCTTTGTGAATGATAAAGATGCATTAATACAGAACCCAGCCTGCGTTTCTGTTGAAGATAAATTGTATATCTTTGCAAGTCAACTGAATGCTGGAGCATGGAATAATGGAATATGACCTGCTTCCTGTGATTCTTCGATCTTTGCCCATAACAAGAGAGTGTTGTTTATCAGATCTCTCCAATCTGGATCTATATATCCTCTAGACGAAAGATTTGAGGCTTGGAAATAGCACAGAGGCCCGAGGTGTGTGTGGGAAGATTTAGGTTTCTGGCAGAGCCAATCGACATTGAGAGGGTATTGGGGCAAGGGTCAGCTTGTAATAGTGGGTAACAATGAGAGTACTACGGTAGGCTATGTTTTTTGAGCGGTGTGATTGGTGAGCAGGGATGTGGTTGGGGTGGGACGGGATGGTTGATAAGTGGTGAGGTTTGTGGTCAGGTGGATTTGATTGGCGGATTGTTGAGTAGGGTGGTGGGTTTGGTAGGAGCCACAAAGTTGATGGTGCAGTGATGGTAAAACTGTATCAGTCGGAAAGATTGGATTAAATTTCCCTCTGAGCATTGAAGCTTGAAAAATAGGTGCAATATTGATCTACTCCATGTTAGGTCTGTTTTCAACCACATAGAACTATTTCTTTCAATGTTGTAAGAAGTAATTCATATGCCACTGTATTCAAACTAGACAGATAATGCTACAGGTCTAAATATAGAGTAACCACATCTATGTTGTTGTATATTGAACTGCATTGATTTACTTAATACAAAATATTGAAAATTCTCTAAAAATCAAGTTATAGTAAAACTTTGCTAATCTGGCACTGCGAGTCTTTTGGTGGTGCCGGACTGGCAGATTTTCTGAACTATTGGATGTTACTTGTATTAATTCAACCCACTTTTAATTAACTTTTTTTAAGATGTTTCACAGTAGTATAATAAAGTTTTCAGCAAACCAGGGGAGTTTAAAAAGAGAGCACGGGATACAAAACTAGGTGAGTTTAAAGGAAGCACTAGAAACACAGGCCTGGTGAGTTTAGAGAAAGCAAATGAAAAAGGTCCCTGGTTATCTTATAAGGAGCATGAGGAATAGGGCTGTGATGAATTTATAAGGATGGAGCCCAAGTGAGTTTAGAAGAAGTGCTGGAAATGGGTCCTGTGAGTTGAAAAGGAGCTTGGGATCTAGGTCTCGGTGAGCCAAATGCTAAGCCATTGGGATTTCCAAACATTTGGATAGTGGATTATTGGAATTCTATTGTACTTTAAAATAATCTTTGTTCAGGTAACATTAAATCTTCATTTTAACAAAACAGCAAGATAGATCTTCTGCTTTAATTACATTGGGGACAAATGAGGGAAATATATTCTCTGAATTATTCCTTCTCTTTTGGTTTCATTCATTCAGCTTTTTTGTTTTGGATGGGAAATCTGCATTTTGAATTTTTTTAGATTGTGACATCTACACAATAATTTGCTCTGCATTAAGCAGTTTCACTCTCTTGGGGCTGATAGAGCCCTTGGTAGCTTCCCTGGTGAGGCTGGTGGGTCCATTAGACAGTTTTAGGTTGTGAAAGCATTGTGCTGAGTGGAGTCCTCAAATATGCAGAATCTCTATAAAAACATTTGATTTTCAATTTTTTCCCCTTTTTTTTGAATTTTAATGATTAAAAATAAAAAATATACCTAGCATTTTTACAAGACATGAAACTTGCTTGAAGGGAAGCATTTTACTTAAATTTTTGCACATGCATTCATTTTGAAAATTTATTGGGATTCAATCTGCTTTACTCCAACAGATTTTCTGTCTTCTTTCTTCTATGTTTGGAAAGCATATTGCTCTGCTGGAAATCGATTTACACGAGCTTGCAAGAAAGTGTCTACAGTATAGAAATGAAGAGGAGCCACTCTGTGTTATTGCCAGGTAAAACTGTCCCTTACTAGATATTTCAAAAGGATCTTGTTAACAAAACCTGCAATGTTTATGTATTACTAATCAATATCTTTCTTCAGGGGAGAAGTACACCATAATACAGTTTAAATGTAGAACAGAACTTATTAACTACAATTGCATCAGCAAGCTACAGAATTAGTATATTTCCGTAGCATTCATAATCATGACCGAACAATCCAAATGAGGCACTTGCATTAATTTTGAATGCTTTTCTGTCTGCGAGGCTTGTCTGCTGGAATTATTGGGGGTATGCTGGAAAAGATGGCATGTGCCCAAATTGCTGCCAATTGGATGATTTTCAACAGGCCTAAGGGTATACTAAAAAATCTTTAGTTAGCCAACTGCAAAAAGTTATTACTTCCCCCCGACACATCAAACCTACCACTGCTCACCCTCCCAACATATTAAAGTATTAAGGGAATCTTTTGGCTCTTGCATTCCAGAAGTCTGGGGCTGCCCCTGATTTTCCTGGTCTTGCTGCCAGGGCTGCGTCTTGCCAGGGAAAGAATCTAGACTGGATTGGGTGGTGAATATCCTCGCCCTTGGGCAAGAAATGCTAATGATACTCGTGCTGGATGAAAGTAGTATACTTCAGGCTAGCTTTGGGGCTAAGAAAATCAGTACCTTTCAGCAACTAAGAAGGATATAGCTAATATTAAAAGGTTAGAAGAAATTTAGCATTTAAATGGCCAACTAACTGGGCTTTTCATACCTTTTTCAATTTGTTACTTGTCATTCTCCTATCTCTAATGCATACTGCATCCAACTCTTTTTTGATAACTTTGTAAATTAGCTCTATTTTTTCTGTTTCTTTTTCAATTTTATTTAGTTTGGCTTTCATTTTTACTGCTTGTTACATCTTTCTAATCAATCATTTTTTAATCTTTAGTTATATGATAATATGATGCAGGAGTCATGATTGGCAGCCTGTATTGATCAGCAACCTTTTTTCAGAGCCCCTTTGCTGCCCACTTCCCCTTTAAACTGTGATACAAAGCAGAAAGAGAAGTCAGCTGTTCCGTCGAAGACGGGTAAGTGCTTTTTTTTTCTGTATTCCCAGTATGTGAAGAGAAGCACAGTGATTATGGTGTCGCTGAATTGGTGGCTGCTGATTTAAAGATATTGTGTTGATGGGCATAATTCAAAAAATATTCTGAATCTAATGTGATCATTTAGTTGAAGGGTATTTCAGATTGGGCACAACTTGTTTTGTGAGGTTAATACTGTGTTGTATTTGAAGTTTGTTTCATTTTGTGCTGTATTATTGTTCTTTAATACTTGCAGGGTTACCTCAAATACATCCAATTTTGAATCCCTTGAAAGCAGATGGGTGGACATTTCACCAGATTAATGCCTGTTCACTTAAGACGTTTCTCATTCCTATGTGCATCAGTGAACTTTAATACTTGGATTAGTGTTTAAACTGAATGTCTCGGGAGCTGACTTCTGCAATTTAATATCTTGACTGTTGTTCATGCATGACTTAATTTTAAATAAACTTTTTTCTTGTATATTTTCTTGATGTTATATTTCTGGTGAAATTGATTCATTATTGGAGATTGAAAATTTACATCAAATTATAGCAATTAAAAAGTAAACTGGAAGCAACTTGGTCAATTTTATTTTCCCTTTGCATTGATCTTATTGATCAATATGTTTGGCAACTTTTAAGCAATGCCCTCAGTTGTATTGAGTTCATATTTTACAAAAGAAGTAATACAGAAAATATGATGGAATGTAAGGCAGATTGTAGTGATAGATCACAATCATAGAATATGAAGAGTAATGGTGTAGCCATTTGTTGAAAGAATCTGTGTATGCAAGTTTGTTAGAAATTAAGCTGAACATCAGAGACTACAAGAAGCAAAGGCAGTATTAACATTTTGAGGGGACTGAAATAGTTTTATAGTAGCTGGGTGTCTGAATGCCAGGTTTGTGTAACTGAGACCCTTTGTGGTAGCCCTTGAGTGTTCGCTGTCAAAAGCTCCACATTTTTTAATTCATCATGTTTCAGACATTACTATTTTTGCCATTGTTTGCTCAGATAGTTTGGCTGGTGTTAAAAATTGTTGACTTTGGCACATGCAAGTAAAAAGAAATCACGAGAGAGGAAATAGCAAGTTGAAACCAAGACCTCATTTAAACTGTATCATCAGATTCAACAAACTGGTTTGCAGGTAAGATGCACAAGTTGTCAGGGTTCTGAGTTCTGGCCCTCATTTGGCTCCATTAATGCCTTGTTGTCCAGCACATGGATTCCATGCTGGA
>JARFYF010000063.1:130479413-130492624 GCA_030265395.1 Rhina ancylostomus
ACCAAAGTTATTCAGCGCCTGTTACTTTTCTGTGCAAACTGTGAAGAAGCATGCATCTTATGAACTATGAACAATCATTTCAGTTAGGTGCTGTTTGTTCTTATCTGTATTCAAATATTATTATAAATGATGAGTGTTTGCAACATTTTGGAAATATTATTGCTGTTGAACTCTTGAGCTGATCTTGCTACCCAGTATCCTCTCCATAACAAAACATAGTTTATTTATAAATCAATAAGACCAGACTATTTATATTTTGAAAACCCTTTCAAGCCCTCGGCCTTCCAAGCACAATGATTGCCTGGTTGGCCTCCCTTTCTCTTGGCTGTGTAAACTTTAACTCATGCCAAGCTCTGCTGATTATCATCATCACCACTCCTATCCTTGCTGATCATCATGCCCCCAATTTAAAATTTTTGTCCTCATGTTTAAATCATTTTGGGGCCTTCTCCTCCCTATCTCTGTTGGCTCCTTCAGAGTAACCCTAGACATCCTAGGATTCAATCTACAGCATTGTCTTAAAAGCAAGTAAATCTGAAAGCGTGAAAGGAAGATGCAAATCACTCCTACTTCCACTTTTCCCCACTGAGCGCTCCCCAGCCATGCCAAATCCACCCTTCACAGTTCACCTCCACCACCTACCTCGCAATAATATTGGTTGAACATTCTTAGGTGCAGTTTGAAAACAAGATGTTTACTATGAGATGATTTTGGTTGATCCTTCACACAAAGAGTAGTGAAAATCTGGAACCCAGTCTCCCTTTTGAGGCAAGGTATTAATTGAAATTTGCAAAACTTAGATTAATAGATTTTCTTTTGAGGATATGGTAGCAAGCCAGATAAATAGACAAGTTTCCTATAAAACTGAGCAGAAGAAATATCCACTCCTACAATTGTGGTATTGCAAGAGCAAATCAAATCATTATCACCCTTGAGTTAGTTTTCTTAACTGAGTGTTAAACATTGTGCAGAGGTGAATGATAGATGGAAATTAGTCACCTTGTCATTTATTGTTGCCGTTTCTACCTGTTATTGAATGTGTCTAAAGTTTAAAGTCCATGCTGAGCCAAAGGGAAGGAAAGGCAAAAGACAGGAGGGATACCTGTCTGAAGAAATAGCTAGTTCCCCTTCTTTGTGTAAATTACTCGCAGGAAGCTGCCCATCTGGATTCAGAACATGATTTTTGATTGGGACTCCTTTGTGAGTCACACACACTATGAGATTCCTTTGTAGTAGTCATCTGGCATGGATTCTAAAGGCATCTCTGATGCTATAAAAAGTATCCTCATCAATAGCAGCCCATGATATCATTATAAATTCAAGCTAATCTGATTGAAGCAGATTTAGAACATGGAACTGGACTAATGTTTTTTGTTTGGTAATGCTCCTATGAAGTACCTTGGGAACTTTTGCCATATTTGGAATGCCAAATTAATCCAAGTTTTGTGGATGTGGAAATGCTTAAATTGGATCCAAATTGATGTCAATCCCACAAGGGAACATGAAGAATGCATGTCTGTGTTGATACTTTTTGTCCCTGTGAAATTCAAGGGCAAAGGTATAAGGGGGGAATGCAGACAGCAAATGCTGGTGTTAGGAATGTTGCCAAGGATCATAATCATCAGATATGTGAAAGAATCCATGAAAGACAGAAAAACAGAAACAAAATAAGTGAAAAACACAAATCAATCAATCAGGTGCATGCTACATCATGAGAACCAAAGTCAAAGAGTGGCAGAAAGTATTTGTTATCTAAGGGTGGAAGTGAAGTCAGAGAAGAACAAAATTAATTTCAAGAAGGACAGCTGATTTGAAATGATCTTATGACTAACTGTTCAAAATTTATCAATGAGCATAATTACCCTTTTGGAGCAGCTGTATTTATTTTTTGTATGTTTAATTACAAAAATATTATTTTACTGCAAACATTTATCATTGACTAAAATTGTTATGCTATCATATGTACTATTTTATTGACAGAGAAGTTAATAAAAATAATGTATGAAATGAGCATTATTGCATTGCCTATAGGTTTAGTCTGCCAATAATAGTGTAAGATAGAACATAGAACAGTACAGCACAGGAACAGGCCCTTCAGCCCACTATGTTGTGCCAAACTAATTAAATTAGTAATCAAATCCCCAACTAAACTAATTCCTTCTGCCTACATAATGTCCATATCCTTCCATTTCTTGCACATCCATGTGCCTATCTAAGAGCCCCTTGAACACCCCTATCATATCTGCTTCCACCACCACCCCAGGAAGTGCATTCCAGGCACCCGCCACTCTCTATGTAAAAAAAACTTGCCCCGCACATCTCCTTTGGACTTACCCCCTATTATTGTACTTGTATAAAAAAGGACATTATACTTGTAAATTTTTAATCTAGAAATGTGTATTTATTTCTCCTTTTACTTTTACATCTTGGCCCCATGGAATTCCAATAAATCACAGGAACAACACCACTTATGATGTTTAAAAACGGATCACCCATTGCTATCCATTGCAATATTTAAATGTGCTGCTGAAGAGAAGAAAGAAATCTTTCTTGCCTCTACCAACAGTAGAAGGTTGGAGCTGAAGACATAGGAGGTGGTGGATATTGTGGATGGGGATCTGCCATGGCAGAGTGGGGTTATGGGGTGGGAGTAAAAAAATAACAGCCATATCAACATCTTGCAGTGACGGATATGAGGGATGAGTTAAATGCTCAGTGATTTTGGTACATGCCTATTACCCTTCTCTTAAAGCTATCACACAGCCCTTGTACAATGGCCTTTGTTGTATCCTTTCCCACTCCTTTTATCTTATATTGAAAGAACATAAAATCCATTCATTTAGCTGCTATGTTAGTGGCATGCTAACAAAGCAGACTCAGAAGCTGCTGTAAAACTACAGCACTGCCCAATATGCCAATTGTGATGAAGTTAATGCCAAACACAGAAATTATTTCTCTTGCAAATACAAATGCTCGTGCCTTTTTTTGAAGGTGCTCCCACCAAGTGTCTTCAGCAGAACTGGTGGAAGGCAGGGGAACCTAGAGGTGCTATTGTCAGATTGTGAATTATGACTGCTCGAATTTGAGAGTAACTGGCCTCAGGATAGTCCATCCTCATTGTCTGCTCGGAATGCAAGTTCTTTAGGGAATGGGGCATTACTTTAAGAGGTACGTTCCCACTAAATAAGTCTGGAAGTTGATGAGGGTTGTGTGGAGAGTGGGCTGAAAGGGTGTGGGGTGATATGGAAGAATAGAACCGTGGTTCCAAAATGAGGCCACGTAAAAATCACAGGTTGCTGGTGTTCTGTCATGATTGGGAAGGACTGCCCCTCAGCCCTATCAGAATGAAGCACAACTGTTAAAATTGTCTGAGCAATGCAATGGCAACGTCAAGGAGCTTTCTACTTGCCCAATTGACTGATTTGCTGATTTTAGTCAATGGATCCTAGCAGACCTTAACCACTCCACCATTAGTAGTTGTGTAGCCAATCAAAAGTACCATAAACTAACCACCTTTCTACTTTTCTTCTGTAAGGAACTCCTTAAAACTAATCATTTGATAAGCTTTTCATCATTTGCATGTAGCTTGGAGTAGCTTGTAATTTAAGAGTATGAAAATTTGTTCATTACTGATCTTTGGACTTACCACAACTGGTGGTTTTCCTAGCAAGTATTGTATGGATAAAGATTGTTTGCTATGATTAGTCAACAGCTTTGTTATCATTCCATGATGCAGCTGCAAGTACTACATCCATTATGCTCCAACGAATAAAAGCATAAACTGCTGGAAACTTTCAGCAGGTCAGGCAGCATCTGTAGGAAGAAAAACAGAGTTAACCTTTCAGGTCTATGAAGGCTGTTGCTACCAGGATGTTAGAAAGTGAAGTAGATAGAACTGTTTTGTTTGTAAGTTCCTGAGGTCAGATTTCTGAGGGATAGAAAACTGTGGCCTGGTTAATTTATGGAAGCTTGCCATTTAAGGCCTGCCAAATAATCAAGTTTGCAAAGTAATCTTTTCAGGGTACATTCTACACTAAGAAAACCTCACTTGGATTCCCCATAATGTTTTTTACAATCCATTTTAACTTGTTACACATTTTGAGTTACAAATAGAAGATAAAAGGTCGATTATTCAGTTCACTCATAAATAGTACACAGGCATAAAAGCTTTATATTCTGCAACTGGAACTATACACATGTAAATACCTGTGGATGGTGAAATACCAGAGCAATAGAAGTGACCACTTAACCTAGCCATGGGGATAAATACATATTAATATTTTATACAGGTTCAGGAGGGTTTAATTTCCAGAGTGGCCCTCCTCGGTTTAGTATTCCAGGAGTGTAGAATTACAGATTCCCGTCCTTTAACTTTTCATCCCTGTGTGAGTGGCTACTTCATTAATTCACCAATTTCCTCTTGCTTCTGGTAATCCATAAAATCATATATTAGCTGGTGCCATTGTTAGTAATTTCAATTCACTTCAATTCAGACTTATGGGATCAATTTGCTTGTTCTCTCCACTTTGTGCTTCTAGATTTCAGTGTTCCATTAATGTATTAATTCAAGTTTCCTGCTTACTTGTGTCACCACATTCATTGGTGATCTTTTACTTTTGGAGGTGCACGTTACAAAGAATCACACAGAATATACAGCAGACAGACTATTTTTTTCCAGCTATGTTTGTACTGGCGTATATTCTCCACATGAGTTTCCCACTGTTCCATCTATCCGATCTCTATTCCCTTTTGTCTCATTTTCTCGTCTAGTTTGCTCTCGAAAGTGTCTAAGCAATTTGCCTCAAATACTTCCTGTGGTAGTGAGATAATTTTAACCACTCTTTGGGTAAAGAAACATCTGATTTCCCCATTGGATATATTAGTAACTGTCTTGTATTTATGACCCCGAGTTTTGGATTCGCCAATGATATGCTTTCCACATTGACTCTGTCCAACCTAGCGGTATTTAAATATCTCTGAACCTTCTCTTTTCTGGAGAAAAAAATCCCAACCTGTTGTAGCTGTTTATCCTGTTGTCATTCTTGTGAATCTATTTTCCCTGTTTCTCTTTGCTTTTATATGATATGTGTCAACTCACATTCCACTGCAATTTCCATCTTAACTTGGTTATTTTATAATCTGCATATTAATGTTGAAAGATCTTTCTTTATTGCTCTTAGATGTAGTGTCAGGATTTCCTTTGCGAATGCAGGAAGATAAAGTTTTTAAATTTTGTGCATCTTTTGAATAGCCTAGATATGGTGGTGTTGGAGATTGGCATAAATTTAAAACTAAGCTGCACTGGGGTCAAAGAACTCTCAGGTACAGTCTTTGTAGAGCAAAAGTTCTAGTTCCAGTCTACTATTGCTGGTGGTACCAGAATTGCACGTGGGACCAGAATTTCTATCCCAATGTTACTGAACCCATCAAAACATATCAAATCATTTTACTTTACCAGGAGTACAGGAATTACCAGCCACAAGCTAATAGACATTAATAGAGACCAGGAAAAA
Organism: Rhina ancylostomus; assembly: GCA_030265395.1. NCBI lineage: Eukaryota > Metazoa > Chordata > Chondrichthyes > Rhinopristiformes > Rhinidae > Rhina > Rhina ancylostomus. The sequence goes on from JARFYF010000063.1 coordinate 130,484,927, forward strand.
TCTTTTACCACAAGATGAAATAAAGATCCATATTACTGCTTACTAAACACATATATGTTGCTTAGATAATCTTGTGCTATTATGTGGTTTTAAAATTGGTACCTAATTATTACAGTGACAAAGTTCATTTTAACTGAATAATAAAATAGTTGTTAAAAGGCATATTTTAATTATCTTCACATTTAAGGTGCTCTTATAGATCACCTCAGTCATTCAGTTTCACTACTTATGTTGATCCATCAGATTTGCCAAAGTACAGCAATGATTTAGAAAATGGAGGTTTTAGGATACTGGCCAACTGCCAAAATCAGATATGGAATATATAAAGACGGTTATGAAAAATAACCTAAGTAACTTATTTATAGATGTCTGAGGCCATATTTCTGCAAAACTGCAGCAATGTGACATCTGAGGGTTGTATTGCCTTTTGGTTTCATCAAAATAATTTTATAGTCATTTTCTAAAACCAGTACCAAAAACTATTAACTTAAGTAATATAGCACGCCAGATTATCATTATTGGTTAAACATGTGGAAGAGTTAGCTTTACTTATTCTTGCACTCTTTCCTGATTTACTGTTAATAGAGAGGAGAAATGCCCACAAGATCATTTGGTGTTCAAAGCATTTGTACAACGAAATACATTGCTTATATTTTGTTGTTCCCAGCAATCAGTTAAACTTGAATCCCTCATTCACTGCTTGGGAGATCACAATATTGGCTCCCACACCCTGGGAATGTTGAATGTGGTCCACTATACAGCAATTGAGGTGAATCTAAAGGATGGACCTCCTCTGTCAAGCCAGTGAGGATAGTCTGAAAATGATTGGTGATTTTTTATAGAATTGTCTATACATTTTCACCCTATTATGATGATAATTTTGCAAATTTAGTAGTTAACAATTTACATTTATGTAGCATCTTTAATGTAATAAAACATTTCAAACAAAAAGAATTGACATAAGATAACTTCATTCAACCAATTTCAAGGGACCAATTGCTTCATTGGTCCCGGCCACCTCCAGGTTGCCCTGTGAGAAGTAAGGAGTAGGAATGATGGGCATTTACTCAAGTTGGCAAAAGGAAACAGTGGCATCTGCAAGGATCTGTATTTGGCCTGAAACCATTTACTGAATTCATAAATGACTTAGGTGATGGGATGGAAAGCCAGGAATCAAAGTTTGGCAATGACAAGCGGGTAAGAGTAATGCTGAAATTGTAGAAATCCTTAGTTAGACCACACCTGGAGTACAATCAGAAATCCTTGCCACTTTACCTTAGGAAGGATATATCAGCTTTGGAGGGATTCCAGCAATGAAGTCTGGACTCCAGTGGTTGAATTGTGAAGATTGCAGAAATGGATTATATTCCCTTGAATTTTGATTATTTGATGTTATGTTTAAAGTTCTGAAAGTATTGAGAGGAATTGATGAATAAGTGGTGGAAACAATATAATTTTCACAAAATCATTGCTTCTTCAAAACATCACGGATGAATTGTTCCAGGTATAAGAACAGAAGGTGGTGGAAACATTCACCAGGTCAGGCAGGAAAGAGAAATGGGAGTCAATATTTCAGGTCAAAAACTCTATGTCAAAACTGGTTTTAAGCTGCTAAGAGATGGGGAGGGATGGATAAAATAAAGGGAATATTACTGTTATGATGAGCTCAGACTTGCTGTGGAGATAAGCTGTTGATGAAGTTATTTGGTTGATAGGTTAATGAGTGAATTAGAATGAGTAAACACAAACAAAGGAAGGTAAAAGCTGTGAATATCCCATCCCATGACAGATGGTCTGAGTGTCCTTGAGCAGAGGGCCAACCAGCTTCCCCCCCACCCCAGCCAACCCCCACCAATTCGCTTGGCTGAACACTCTCGTATTGAACATCTCCTTCAACTCCACTCACTTTCTCCAGATCAGAGGTGTAACTTGCATGTACACAGTTACGTTTTCCTTGTGCAATATGTGAAACAGTCTTTGTGTCAGTCCTGCAATTCGTTTTTTGGTTCATTGATGACTCTGTTGGTGCTTTTTCCTGCACACATTCAAAGTTCATTACTCTTGCTGCCTACTTCCACCTGGCTCTCACTTTCACACAATGTATCCCTGATTCTTTCCTTCTCCTTCTGGACCTCTAGCTCCATCTCAGGGTTGGTGAAAATCACTCACTACAAGCCCACAGACTCTCAGAGCTACCTTGACTAGACTAGCTCCCAACCTTCATTCCATAAGGATTTCATTCCTTTCTCCCAGTTCCTCCATCTCCTTTGGATCTGCTCTGAGAATGAGATGATCCATATAGATGCCTCTAAGGTGTCTTCCTTTGTCCTTGTCTGTGTTTCCTCTCTACCATAACTGCATCTCATCTATCTTTTGCACCTTTCACTCACCACCTCCTGGTCAGAGCAAGAGTAAAGTTTCCCAGGTCCTGATTTTTCAGCTACTGGCCACTGAATTCAAAGGATCATCCTGCACAATTTCCACCACCTTCAACAAGATCCCACCACCTTCCCTTTCATCTCCCTTTCAACGTTCCAAAGTAACCATTCTCTTTGTGACTCCCTGGTCTGCTGTCACTTTTCCACCAGCCACTCAATTCCTCACAGCAGTTTCTTCTGCAACTGCTGGAGATGCAACACCTATCCTTTTGCCTTGTCCCCTCCTACCACCCAGGAACCCAAACAGTCCTTCCTGGTGAACCAGTGATTAATTTGCACTTCTTCCAATTTAACATACTACATTCGGTGGTCACGGTACAGTCTCCACCACAATGGAGAAACCAAATGTAGATTGGATGGCTGCTTTGCAGATCCCCTGCATTCAGTCTACAGGAGCAACCCTGAGCTTCCACTTTAATTCTCCATCCCTCTCCCACTATCACTTATTTGTCTGTGACCATCCACCTGCTATAACAAGGCCCAGTGCAAACTTAAGGAACAGATCTCATTCTGGATCTCGGCACGTTGTGCCCTTTGACATTCAATATTGAATTCAACAAATTCAGGTTCTCTATTTGAATCAGAATTAGCTGGGTCAGTTGTAGGGCATCCCTCTTTAATATTAATTCAGTTTGCTCTTTCTCCACCAGCACAGCCTGACCTGCTGGACATTGTTTACAGCTCTTTTGTTTGTTTTCTTTGTAGCTTTCTTTCCCATTAGCTGGCTTCATTAATCATTTCATTTAAACCCATTTAGTTGGACACACCACACACAACAATAAAAAAGTGCAGGCCACGTTGTGTATATTTGAAACAGCTGTGCACAACATGTGGTCGTTGGCTGGTTCTATCCCATTTGCTTTGGTAAGCCATGATCCACCATGTTCCCATCCTTGCACATAGACAGCAGCAGCTTGCTTTAGGAAACTGGTTCTTGATCGAAGAGGCCTAGTGCAGTATGGCGCATCCCTACCCCTAGATACACATTGACAGCCCGATGAATCCAACCCTCAGGGATTCCAGCTTTCAAAGATTGATATGCACATATTCAAAGACAATCAAAAAACATTAAAAGATAATTGTACCATTAAAAAAATTGGAAAACCATAATTTTGAAAAATAACATTTTAAAATTAATTGAAGTATTTAAGACAATAGAAAATGCAAAACAAGTATTTTGAAATACATTTGTTAACAATGAAATTCAATTAACTCAATGCATTCATGAATAATTTAAATTACCTGGAACTTACCTGCCTCAGTCAGAGCTCATCCTTTCCATTGAAATGAATGGAGTCGCTGAAACTGTGCCAAGAATAACCTGGGAAGCTTGGGGACACAAAACTACTGGAAGTCCAGACCCAAGGCGAGCAGGCTAATTGGATCCAAAATTGGTTCAGGAGGCAGATGGAAGTGGTGGAAGGATGTTTTTCTAATTAGAAATCTGTGGCTAGTGATGCACTACAGGGATTGATGCTAAGACCTTTGCTGTTTTTGATACATGTATATTAACAACTTGGATTTGTATGTAGGAGGTATGGTTAGTAAGCTTGTAGATGACATGAAAATTGGTAGTGTTGCGGATAGCAAGGAAGGTTGTCTAAGGCTACAGCAGGATGTAGGTCAGATGGATTTAGCTGAAGCATTGACAGGTGGAATTTAATTCTGCAAAGTGCAGAGTGATGCTTTTTGGAAGTCAAATGGGGAGGGATCTATATAGTGAATGGTAAGGATCTAAAGAATACTGATGAAAAAAGAGACCAAGGAGACCAAGTTTACAATTCCCTGAAAGTGTCAACTCATGTGGATAGGGTGGTGAAGCAGGCATATTGGCATACTTGCCTTCATGGAATATAAGAGTGAGCATGTAATGTTACAAATTTACAAAGCACTGGTTAGGCCACACCTGGATATTGTGTGTAATTTAATAGGAAGGAAATGATTGTGCCGCAGAAAGGTCAGAGGAGATTCACCAGGATATTGCTTGGATTGGAAGACTTTAGTTCTGGGAGAGATTTTTTAGACTGCTTATTTTCACTGGAGTGAAGGAGGCTGAGTGGTGACCTGATAATAGATAAAATAATAGATAGGGTAGATAGTCAAAATCTCTTTCTTATAGTTGGGATATCAAAAACAAGAGGGCATAGGTTTAAGATGAGAGGCAGGAATTTTAAAAAGGATCTGAGGGGTAAGTTTTTTTGCACAGAGACTGGTTGATACATTTAAGAGAGATTTAGACAGATGCTTAAATAGGCAAGGCAAAGAAGGATACGATCCTAATGCAGGTAAAGGGATTAGTGTAGATGGGCAAAAAAGTCCACAGGTTCCTGATGAGAATGGCAAGGACCCCTCAGGAAGTTTGTGGCTGTCAGATCCAATTTGAAGTGTCCATCTCTCCACCTTGAGAAAAAAGTTGTACACTACTGATTCCAGCTCCTTATATTAATGCTGATGCTTGTTTTAATTTGACAATTTTAAAAATCTGCAATAGCATAGGAGACTTGTATCATTTACTGCTTATATTGACACCTGATCTGGATTGCTAAACTCTTGCATCCTCTTTAATGACTCCTACAATCTAACCAAGAACAGTGAGCTCCTATAAGTACAGTTCAAATGCATCATGATAGCTCCTGTATCATCTTCCCGTGCCCAAGGATTTTATGGTTCTTAAGTTTCTGTTTGTGTCCTCTTCTGAACATGTTAGTTTGTATTACACTCTTCTGACTAATTCAAAGAGAGCTTCTTATGTTGATAGAATTAAAGTGATCGACAAATAAGGGGGTAGAACCATAAAAGTGAAGATATTCTGAAGTTGGGTAAAGCAAATTGTCAAAGCAGAATTGAGGAGTTTTTGCTTCAGTTCTGATCCTTGTTGTGCTTTATCAGAGAGTGCTCGCTTCCAGCACAATTTGAATTTCCACTGATCATGCTGATTAGTGTAATTTCACCAGACACCAATGAAGCACATATTGAAACTGTGCTTGCTATCTGCTGCACCTTTGTGGGGACTGTTCCCAGTGCCTGCAACCAACATTCCTCCAACCAACTGCAACCAACATTCCCCCAAACCTTGAATGTTTGAGACTATATTTTCAGAGTTTTTAAAAGTGGGATAGTTTTGAACTTTGCCTGGAACATGCTTCTTCTAATTAGAAACTAAGAGTTTATTATGAAGTTGGGTGATTGTTGGTAAGGAATTGAGGGATGGAAAACAGCTAGGTAAAGAATGAATATGCAAAAAACCCTACTGCTGGTGTCTGGTCAGTGGTAGCAAACAATTAACTCATAAATTAACTCATTAAGCCACAGAGAGGGTGCAGAGGAGATTTACAAGGATGCTGCCTGGAATGTGGAGCATGCCTTATGAAAGCAGGTAGAGGGAACTTGGCCTTTTCTCCTTGGAGGATGAGGGGGACCTGATAGAGGTGTATAAGAGATATTGATTGGGTAGATAGTCAGAGGCTTTTCCCCAGGGCTGAAATGGTGGCCACAAGAGGACATAGGTTTCAGGTGGGTGGGACGAAGGGCCTGAATTGTGTTGTAGGTTTTCTATGTTTCTAATATGTGAGTGAAAGTGACCGTAGGTAAATGATTTGCTTTGCAGTAACCAGTTAGCTAGTGATGCTGATTCAGGTTGTATGTTTTCTGGGGATTTCAGCACATCCTCCCCCACTACCAACAGCTCCATTCCTGCTATTGGTTAATTGGTATGCCAGGCCTCGAAAGCATTCACTTACCAGGCATGATAAATAAATAATCATTCACCTCATTGAATGATTTGTGGCTGCCGGTCAATGAGCCTTTCTTCACAATTTCAATGCATTTATAACTAATAAGAGGAAATTTGCAATATATTCAATTATTGTTAACAGCAAATAATTTCTCTCATGGAGATGCTCCCAGAAGTGCTGGAGATTAATCTTCAATTCCTGGAGACTTATCCAAGGGTGACAAAATTCTCCCTCGGCCTTGAAAAGATTCAGCGACTTAGCCTCTATAGCTGTCTGAGGTAAATAGTTCTAATGATCTTTGAAAGAAGAAATTCCTCCCCATTTTCATCTACTGATACTATGCACCCTGGTTCTTGATTACCCATGAGGGAAACAGCTCAGCATTCTCCCTGTCAAGCCTCCTCAGAATCTTACATGCTTCAGTAGAATTACCACTCGTTCCTTTGAAATTCCAGTGTTTCTGATTTTCCCTCTTAGATTGCTGACAGCTTATAAAACTTCCAGTAGCAGACTGTTTTACACACCGCCTCCCCACCATCCACCCAAATGCCAAACTCCCATTTAGAGGAAGTATTGCAGCTGGAACAATGCCAACGATATAAGAACCATACTTGAAAAGGCAACATAGATGGCTCATTTTACCTGAAAGGGAACAGAAAAGGACCTGGCATTATCCTTCTCAGGGCTTTTGTCCAAGTAGAAACTTCAACCCTAGTAGTCAGATTAGTACACAGCTCTGCCACCCCTTCAAAAATCTAAATGATGTTTGATATGCCAGTCAAGCAGTTTATGTACTGACCATTTTAGGAAGCCAGATTTTAAAGCTGAACATTCCAAGCTTGTCACCAAATATTTGAAAGGCTAGGTTCTACAAAGGTCAGCAGTTTAACTTAGTATGCAGCAGTTATGCAGTTAACCTTGATAATTACGCTTAGAGGTATTTGGCTCCTACAAACAAAATATTGTGTTAGGAGCTAAATTAAAGTGCTTGTGGACCCAGGTCATGTAGAATGCCATGGTTTCTTTTGAAGCAATCAGCCAGTGGAATATAATGAGCCTTTGAGATGCCGATTCAAATACTGAGGCCCAATGGTAGGAATACTGAAATTTGATTAAGGTTTTATTTGTACTCAACACAGAGGTATGTGAGCACTGGCTGATATGGTGTACATAACTTTCAGTCGTAGGCTGTATGATTTCCAGACTTTGGAAATTATACCCGAGAATGCCAAACTACTATGTTATTTATCTATTATGGGCACAGAAGTTTGGAAGAGTTGGTGATTGCACCACTGCATCACCTATGGATAAGTCACATTTTTAGATCCTTGAGGATCAGCACTTTGAGATATATGCAGATTAATGGGATCATGGCAGGTCCTAATCTGCTGTCTCCTAACCAGTGACGGACAATGGTGGATGAAATTTAACAGAGTGATTCATTTTCATAGGAAGAGAAACTAAATATTCGTGGGTGGCACGGTAGCATAGCGGTTAGCGCGACGCTATTACGGCGCCAGCGACCG
>JARFYF010000063.1:131377479-131388825 GCA_030265395.1 Rhina ancylostomus
AGTAGCAGGAGAGTCTAGGACCAGCGGGCACAGCCTCAGAATAAAAGGATGTCCCTTTAGAACTGAGATGAGGAAGACTTTCTTTAGCCAGAGGGTGGCGAATCTGTGGAATTCATTGCCACAGGCGGCTGTGGAGGCACTGGGTAAATTTAAAGTGGAGGTTGATAGGTTATTGATTAGTAAGGATGTCAAAGATTACAGGAAGAAGGCAGGAGAATGGGGTTGAATCAGGGAAAATTAAATCAGCCTTGATCGAATGGCAGGGCAGACTCGATGGGCTGAATGGCCTAATTCCGCTCCTATGTCTTATGGTCTTCATTGTCAAAATGATTTATAAATCATTCTTTGCTTACTGGTACCCTATTCACACCTCACATGGCTATCTTAATGTTGCATCTGTGTTCCCTTACCTTGCTTTGTCAAATGTCATCACGCAATGACGTTACCACAGAATGGAATCATCCCCATACACTTGCTGCCAATACTTAACACTGCACTCCACTGCCGGTTCCCCTTACTCCATGATAACTAGAACAGTAAACCAGAAATGCCTCCAACTCATCAAGAGTGAAGTCATCCATTTAAAAACTAGAAACAGGACCTTCCTCACTATCCACAACTCCGCCAATTGCTGTGTCGCTCCGCCAATTGCCAGTACTTAACTGCATTTGAGAAGATGCTGGTGAGCCATTCAAATGGAAGGTGGCAGGAATAAGAATAGGAAGGTAACCTTTATACTGCTGCGATATTCTAGATGTATGACTGTAGGACATATATCTCCAGCGCAACTATTTAGAAATGACGCATGTCACAGGAGACATGACAGAGGAATAGAGATACAAATAACCCAGACTTTGCTTCTCCAAATTAAGAACAGAAAGTGCTTAGTAATTGCTGAAAGTTGTGGCTTAGTTCGTAGCACATTTACCCAGTCAATATGTCATAGGCTTCAGTCCGACACCAGACAAGCTACTCTGACACTTCAGTACAGTACTAAGGGAGAACCGCACTCTCGAAGGTGCTGTCTTTCAGTTAAAATGTTAAACCAAAGCCCTGTTTGACCTATTGGCTGGGCACAAAGGACCCCAAGGCATTATTTCAAACAATACAATCTTTTTTAATCACTTTCAGAGACTATCTGGACGTAATCAAATTAAAACAATGACTAGACTTCAGAAGTGCCATTGTGGATTGGGATCTCCTGAGGTTGTAAAACACATCACAGAAGCAGAAGTCTTTAACTAAATCAGATTTCTGTGAATAATAACTAACATTGTTCAGAATGAATTTTCTTTCACTCTACCTTTTCTAACATGGCGTTTCCATCTTTCGAAATCCAGCCTGGTAGCTTAGAAAGTCTTGGACTGAGGAAGAAATACAAATAAGGTTTCTAAACAAATCAAAAAACTGCAACCCAAATTAAAAATAGAAAATTCTAGAAATGCTCAGAAGATCAGGCAATATCTGTGGATAGAGGAACTGTCAGGTCGATAACCTGCTGAACATTTCCAGCATTTATGGCTATGAAACACGTCTTTCCCCCTTCCAAGTACTTTCAGTTACATTAGTTTTTGCTTAGCCATCTCCTCAAGGTCAAGGATGACTTGCTTCCATTCCAATTCTGTAGGTCCTGAGCTGGCTGATGAGCTCATGGCTGGAGCAGGAGGTAGCTGATGGCACAGTAGTGAGATAGTGTGCTCCTTCCACTGTTTTATGTAGGGGTTCTGTGTGTTCCCAACACACAGACTTGGGGGTTCTCAATGCCATCCCAAATACTCCTTCGTCACTTTGAGAGGTCATGGTCCAGAGATTCCCAAGGTTAGTTGGGACATCACATTTTTGAGAAGATTTTGAGAACAGCCTTGAATCTTGTCCTTTATCACCCCTGGTAATCCATTCCCTTGAAGGAGCTTGGAATAGAGTATCTGTTTCGGAAGCTGGTTGAATATGTGAACAACTTGGCCCTTCCAACAGAGCCATTTAAGCATAATTGGAACTGTGATGGTGTTTTCCAGATTTGGGCTGTAAGGCCCATCCTCTCTCATACTTTACAAATGATATGGAGTTTCCAAATGCGTGCAAACACAAACGTGTGCACAGCTAAGCACAGCTCTAATGCTATGTACAAATTCACCCATGACACTGCTGTTGTTGGACAAATCACAGGTGGTGTCAAGTCAGCATACAAGAGCGAGACAGGACACCTGGCTAAGTGGTACTACAACAACAACCTCTCGCTCAATGTCAGTAAAGCTAAAGAGCTGACTGCTGACTTCAGGAAGGGGAAGAAGGGCAAACATGTGCTGGTCTACATTGGGGGAAGCGGCAGTGGACGGGGTCAGCACCTTTAAATTCCTCAGCGTTAACCTGTCACGTGACCTGTCCTGGGCCTAGCATATAGATGCAATCACAAGGCAGATGCGTCAGCACTTTTATTTTCTTAGAATGTTAAGGAGGTTCAGCACATCAACCTACAAATACAGATCAACCTACAGTTCTACAGATGTACTGATTAAAGAATCCTGACTGGTTGCATTATGGTCTGGTATGGCAATTCGAATGCGCAGGAACACAAGAAGCTGCAGAGGGCAGTAGACTCTGTCCAATACATCACGGGCACATCCCTCCCCACCATCAGTAGTATCTACAGGAGATGCTGACTCAAGAAGGCAACATCCATCATCAAAGGTCCCCACCATCCGGGCCGTGCTACCTTCTCGCAGCTACCATTGTGCAGGAGGTACCATCAGGCCTGAAGTCCCACACCATCAAGTTCAAGAACAGCTACTTCCCTTCAAGTGCTTGAACCAACCTGCACAACCCTAATCACTGCTTCAGTACAGCAACACTATGACCACTTTGCACTATAATGGACTTTGTTATTTTTTGTTCTAATTGTATTCTTTCTTGTATAAATGTGTATAATGCATGTTTAATTAACTTTTATCATGTGAATGTTGTACATCTGATGCTATGTGTCTATGATGCTGCTGCAAGTCTGTTTTTCATTGCATTGGTACATACATGCCAATATGCCGATAAACTTGACTGTTTTGACTTTGATATTGTCCAAGTATTGCAGCTAAACTACTGAGGCTTAGTTCTGGGGTGGAGGTGACATAGGTTGAACAGCTTTCCATTAGTAGTTTAAGTCCACTCTAACATGAAGCTTTGTTGAGTGAGGTGCAGCGTTGCAGTGAGAAAGACTGAAAAATATGTTGGGACAATGAGCCAATCTTACATGACACCTGTCTACACCGAGAATGTAATGAAGTATCAAGAGTCCTTTAAACATACAACGCTGCTTAAAGACCATTTCATATCCAGAGTGGATAGGACTATGAGAGCCAGATTATATTGCAGGGTGCTTAATCAAACGCTGTGCAGGAGTATCAGAGCTCTGTGCGTATATCCTCTCGCCATGTGTAAAAGTGTATTTCCCAACACCTGAATACTGCTTAAACATTGGAGGGTGGTCCACAAAAAATTCGCAAAAAGGCAAGAGATGAGACACACCACAATATCCACACAAATTCTCGAAACTTAAGTTACAACACCCATGTTATAATTCTGTAAAAAAAGTCAGTGAAGTACTGAAAGGTGATACGCAGTATTTAGAGCAATTAAGGTAGAGTGGAAAATCTATTGGAACAGAATAGGTCATGGAAAACATGGGATTTAGTATATTGTACATGAAAGCTGAGGATTTTTAGGTCAGGTTCCTAGAGCTGGATTGAAAGAGTCAGAGTTGTACAGCACAGAAACAGGCCCTTCGGCCCACCTTGTCTATTCTGACCATTTTGCCCATCTACACTGATCTCCTTCGCCCACATTAGGTCCGTGTACCTCAACACCTTGCCTGAATAAATGTCTCAAACACAGTAATTGTATCTGATTCCACCAACTTCTATGGCAGCGAGTTGCAGATATCAACCACTCTGTGTGGAGGGGATAAAAGCTTTCCTCTAAAATCCTCTTCAAAACTTCTTTCTCTCTCTTTTGACCTAGGTCCTTTTATTTTTGATACCCCTCCCACAGGAAAAAAAATTCTGATTGTCCACCCTACTCATCCCTCATAATTTTATAAAACTCTATTGGGTCACCCCTCAGTCTCCTTCACTTCAGGGAAAACAAACTGAGCCTATCCAATTTCTCCCTATAAATAAAATCCAGGCAACATACTTGTGAATCTCCCTGAACTCTCTCAAGCACAACCACATCCTTCCTGTAGCGCGGTGAGTGGAACTGCACACAGTACTTCAAGTGCGATCTAACTCGTGTTCAGTAAAGTTGCAAGATAACATCCCAATTTGCCTTCTTCACCACCTTATCTACTTTTGCTGCCACTTTCAAGGAACTATCAACTTGAACCACAAGGTCTCTCTGTTCATCAACATTCTTTACTGCCCTGCCATTTAATGTATATGTTCTATCCCTATTTGACTCCTCAAAATGCATCATCTCACACTTGTCAGGATTAAATACCTGCTGCCAACACTCCACCTAATTTTCAATCTGACCTATATCCTGCTGTATTCTTAAACAACCTTCCTCACTCAGCATAAACCTCTCAACTTCCGTCTCATCTGCAAACTTATTAATCATGCCTGTTACATTGACATAATGTATATCACAAACAATAAAGTCCCAGCACTGAACATGATGGTACTGCACTGGTCCCAAGCTTCTAATCAGAGAAGCATTCTTCCAATACTACCCTTTGCCTCCTATCATCGAGTCAATTTTGGATCCAATTAGGCACCTTGCCGTGGATTCCATGTGCCTTCACCTTCTGGACCAACCTACCCATGGGGGAACCTGGTCAAATCCTTATTGAAGTCCCTGTAGCCCATGCCTGGTACCCTGCCTTCATCAATCTTCTTAGTCATATCTCCTCAAAACAAAACGAATCAAATTAGTGAGGCAGGATTTCTAACCCACAAATACATGCTGACTATCCCTGATCAACTCTTGCCTTTCCAACTGTACATAAATCCTATTCCTTAAGATTTTCTCCAATAACTTCCCTACCACTGACTTCAGGCTTACCAGCATGCAATTACCTGGCTTATCCCTGTTGCTCTTCTTAAATGAAGGAACAACATTAAGATATCTTTATCAGTCACATATACATCGAAACACACAGTGAAATGTATCTTTTGCGTAGTGTTCTGGGGGCAGCCCGCAAGTGTTGCCACACTCCCGGCGCCAACATAGCACGCCCACAACTTCCTAACCCGTACGTCTTTGGAATGTGGGAGTAAACAGGAGCACCCGGAGGAAATCCACGCAGACAGGGGGAGAACATACAAATTCTTTACAGACAGCGGCCAAAATTGAACCTGAGTCAATGGTGCTGTAATAGCATTACGCTAACTGCTACACTACCGTGCCTGCTATTTTACACAACTGTGCCTGCATTCACTCTCTTCCAGTCTTCTGGCACCTCACCTGTGGTTAACAAAGGTGCAAACATTGTTGTCAGGGTCCCAATTATCTCTTCCTTCGCTTCCCATATCAGCTGTTATGCGTCCCATGATATCTAACAGCTCCTCCTTCTTCAGATTATCCACGTACCCCTCCCTGAACTTGCTATCTTCAATGTCCTTCTTCTTGGTGAATATGGATGAGAAATATTCATTCAAGATCGCACCCACATTGTCTGGGTTCACACATATGCCACCCCATTGGTCTTTAAGGGGACCCACTCTTACCCTGGCTACCCACTTACTCCTGATATATTCCTGAACCATTTAAAGTATCTATCTCCCATTTTGCACCTGCTTGCATCAGTCTGCTTCTTGTTCTGCCCAATGCACATTGATCCTTTTTCACCCGTTATGGAGTCAATTTTTTCCAACTGATCTCCACAACAGTGCTGATTTGATGGTGCAATTGTTCCAGGAAATCAAATTTCACTGTGGCAAGCTCTAACCCTCCCAAAAATATCTGAAATCAGGGAATTTTTCAATACATAAGAAATCTTACCTGAACAGCAACTTCAGGCAAGAGCGGGACAAATTTGTGTTGTATTAGGAAATATGATTTTCCCTATGTCGTATAGGTTAACAAATCTGCTGCCAAAGTCCATGTTTCAGGTGACCAGCAGTGAGGATACAAGCTATTTCTTAATGATCAGAGCTGGTAGTCACCTATGTCAATTGTTCACCCTCATCATTACCTGTTTAACTAAAACAATTTGGATGAGCTGGGCATTTAATCCAATTTTCTTAATCTGTACATTGCAATTTTACACCATGGAGCCAGTTCAAGTGTCACCCTGTAATTATAGGAAACTTAGTTAACCAAGCTCTATGCACAACATACCTGTGGACAAGTGGCAAAGGCAGGAAGTGGAGGGCTGATGTCATGTCCAACCCACAGTCCAGCATGATGGTGGTGGACTTGAACTTCAGGATATTGCAAGGCAAAGTTGGATGACCAGATAAGCAGTACTGATGGAGGAAGCAAAAGAACAGTTTTTCATTCTTCAAAGAACACAAATAAACACCCACACATAAAAATGAATAACATAGTACTAAGAAAAAAATTAAAAATAGGTGCAGAATCACCACTTGTTTAGATGCCAGTGAGATTTATATAGCAGGAAAATAACTGTTTGTAATGGCAGGAATGTACTTGATTTTGTACTGGAAAGGCATAATTTTCCCATTATTCACATGATTCACAGCAAGTATTGTTCTTTCATAGATATATGTGAGAATTGTTCAGTCATGAATATGGACGCATTCACCAAGTCTAAGGACTACAAGCTACAACCCTGGCACTATCTAATTCCTGTTTTCAAAAAAAATAATTTCCAATGGAAATAGGAATTTCATTCATCAAATATTCCACGGTTAAGTACAACAAGCAAAATCTAAAAAGCTAAGTTAACACAATGAAATGAGCACACTATTATTGCAATAGAAAACAATCTGCACTTTGAAATATGCTTAGGAAATCAAAATAGGCTGCAATAAGGATGCTGTGAATCATGACAAACTGTAGGATTACGTGGGGCTAAAACTTCTACATTATGTTGGAACGTCTGAAAGAAATACATTTCCTTTTGAGTTCATATTAGACTTCCTGGTCAATACTAAATGTAGGTATGGAGGACAGAGAACCAGGAAGTCAAGGCCATATCCTCCAGTTGTTCCCATGCCAACATGTTGTTTCCAGTTTTCCATTTTTTTAAATCCTTATATGAATGCCATGCCCATGTGACATTATTTATTTAACCATTCAATTTTGGAAAGACCTGAGTTTTGCTGACCAGCCAGCATTTACAGTTTTGCAGATACCACCATATTGGGCCAGATCTCACACAACAAGGCGGAGTACAGGATGGAGATAGAGAGCCCAGTGGCATGGTTTCATGGCAATAACGTCCCCCTCAAGTCAGCAAAATGAAGGAGCTGGTCATTAACTTCAGGATAAGGGACAGAGTGCATGCTGCTGTCTACATCAATGATGCTGAGGTGGAGATAGTTGAGAATTTCAATTTCTTAGGTGTATCACCAATTTGTCCTGGTTCAGCCATGTTGACACAATAGCCAAAAGGCACAGCAACGCCTCTACTTCCTCAAAAGGCTAATAAAATTCAGCATGCACACGTTGCCTCTCACCAATTTTTACAGATGCACCATACAGAACATCTCATCCAGATGCAGCACAGCTTGGTGTGGCAACTGCTCTGCTCAAGATCGTAAGAAATTGCAGAACTGTGGACACAGCCCAGTCCATCACTCATACCAGCCTCCCCTCTGTTGTCTCTGTCTACATTTCCCACTGCCTCAGGACAGCAGTCAACATAATCAAGGCCTCCCTCCCACCCCAGTCATTCTCTCTTCTCCCCTCTCCTGTTGGACAGAAGATACCAAAACTTGAAAGCACGTACCACTACGCTCAAGGACAGCTTTTTATCCTAGCGTTATCAGACTCTTGAATGGACCTCTCATATGCTAGAGATGACTTCTTGATCTCTCAATCTACCATGTCATGGCCCTTGCGCTTTTACGTTTACCTGCACAATACTTTCTCTGTAGCTAGTACACTACATTCTGCATTCTGTTTTCTTTTTACTACATCCGTGCACTTACATATGGCATGGTCTGCCTGGAAGACACACAAACAGAAAGTTTTTCACTGTACCTCGGTACAAATTTCAATAACAAACCAATTCCAATTGCCCATTCCCAATCGAATCAGGTTACTTTCCAGCCCCCTTCAGAGGGAATTAACATGCCAATCATATTGATGCTTTGGACAGACAGGGAAAAATGGCAGATTTCCTCTCCAGATGGGCAGCAGTGAAGCAAGTGGCTATTTATGA
Source organism: Rhina ancylostomus (assembly GCA_030265395.1). Lineage (NCBI taxonomy): Eukaryota > Metazoa > Chordata > Chondrichthyes > Rhinopristiformes > Rhinidae > Rhina > Rhina ancylostomus. The sequence continues at coordinate 131,385,818 of JARFYF010000063.1, forward strand.
AAGCCAATAGTTTGTGGTTATCAGAAGTAATGGCTAGTTTTTATTTTGAAAAAAGATTATGAATTGAACTGGAATTCCACTGCTGCCATGGTGGGATTTGAACTTGAGCCTCTGCAGTGTTTAGTCCAGGCATTAGATGACCAGTATTAGATTTCAACTGTGCTGCCTCTGCTCATTACATAATCATCTGGTCAAATGCATCTTCGCTTTACCAACATCACCCTGGTTTCCACAGCTGTTGTTATACTTCCCAATACGAGCCTACAGCCTAAGAGTTTGCTGTACTTAAATCAAAATCATCCTATTTTGCTCCAGCCAGTGGCTCCATAACATCTCTGAGAGCTCTTTCTGATTGAGGTGTAAACTGGCCTCCCAAACTCCACCCAATATAAATAACAGCCTATTGATATAAATGCAAGAACTAGAAGAAGTAGGTTATTCAGCCTATTGTTCCCTCTCTGCCATTCAGTAAATGGTTTCTCCTTTACCTCAGTGCCCCTTTCTGGCACTAACTTCATATCCTGCAGTATATTTATATCCAAAAGTCTATACATATCCAGTAACTGAACCTCCACCTCCATCTTGGGTAGAGAATTCGAACGACCTCCTTAATGGCTGACACCTTACTTTGAAACTGCGACCTCTGGTTCTGGACTAAACAAGAGAAAACTCCAGATCTACCCTGCAAATCCCTGAAGAACGTTGCACATTTCAATGAGATCACCTCTCCCTCTTCGACCTCAGAGAGTTTGGGAGTAGGCTGCTTAACCTCTCTTCAGAAGACAAATCTGCCACCCTATGGTGAACGATCACTGCCCTCCTCCTATTGCATACATCTCCTTTCTTAGGCAGGGAGAGCAGACCTGCATGCAATATTCCAGATGGGTCTTATTAGTATATGCCAGGTCTCAGAGTATCCCATCAATTCCATTCCCCTACTTATTTCTCTGTAACCTATTCTCACTTATATGCCAAACGTCTCCACCCTGATTGTCCTATCACCAAACCGCAGTAAGGGATAAGGTACAGTGGCCAGTTAAGCTATCAATCAACCTGTCTTTAGGATCTGGGCAGAAACTAGAACACCATGTTGGGCACAGGAAGAACATGCACATTCCATACATGGAGATCGAATGTAGGTCACTGGAGCCATGAGGCAGCAGTACAATCTGCTGCCCTTCATCACCAACTCCATTGTCAGGATCCTTTCTCTGACCATCATCCCCAATACTGAGGTTGTAGTTAGGATCAACAAGCACCGAAGAGAAGGCCATATTGTCCCACATGAGTAGCACCAGACTCCCAAAAGCAAGTGGTTCACAGGACAGCAGTGAGAAAGCTTCAAAAACATCATTCATAGGTCCTTGAAAACAAAATATCACCTTTCCAGATTCAGAAGTATCCCTGCCCAAGACTATTCAAACTAATGGAGAAATATCATCCAGGAGGATACCCAGCACTCTGAGGAGCGTGAAATAGATACCAAGTCCAAAGAGCAGAAGGAACTTACAACAATCCAAATGACCCACTCACTGATGTGTGGAATGATCTTATTCATGTATGGATAGATCTGTCTGGATGCAAACAAAAGCTTTTCACGGCATCTCGGTATATGTGACAATAATAGACGATTACCAATTATCCCATAAAGCTCTGGCAGAATCTGGGGATCTCACAAGCAGCAACACGACAATGACTACATCATTTGTTTTTAGTTGACGTTGGTTGAGGGATAAGTATTGCTCCAGGACCATTGGAGAGAACTTCCCTGCTCCTTTCTATATCAGTGCTGTGGGATCCACCTAACAATTCATCTGAATGGTGGCTTCTATTCCCTCAGTACTGCACTGGAACGTTTGTCTTGATTTCATGTAGCTTTTGACTCTACAGATCTTTTCAGGTAGTCATTCAGATATTGATGAAAGAATCCTTTCCCCTTGCACTGTTAAACCACATTTAGATACAACTCCTCTGCCACAGGTTAGATTGACTTTCTGCATGTACCAAATCACTTAGGGGTTACTCTAAAACAAAATTCTTCCAGCCCAAGCCAAGAAAACAAGGCAAAATTACAACTTCAGGAGGCGAAAGAAATTTGTCACTCCCCTGCTTTTGTGATGAAGTGCTTTGAGAGGTTGGTCATGGGTAGAATTAACTCCTGCCTGAGCAAGGACCTGGACCCGCTGCCATTTGCCTACTGCCACTTGCTTACTGCCACAACAGGTCTACAGTGGACGCAATCTCATTGGCTCTCCACTCTGCTTTGGAGCAACTAGACAACAGCAAAACATAAGTCAGGCTGCTGTTTATCGACTGCAGCTTGGCGTTCAACACCATCATTCCATCAGTACTAATCAACAAGCTTCAAAACCTGAGCCTCCATACTCCCTCTGCAACTGTATCCTCGACTTCCTTATCAGGAGACCACAGTCAGTGCGGATTGGTAGTAACATCTCATCCTTGCTGACAATCAACACAGGCGCACCTCAAGGATGTGAGCTTAGCCCTCTGCTCTACTCTCTCTACACTCCTGGCTGTGTGGCTCAACGCCATCTATAAATTCACCGATGACACCACCAAATGGTGATGGGGAGGCATACAGGAGTGGGACAGATCGGCTGGTCGAGTGGTGTCACAACAACAACCTCATGCTCAACATCAGCAAGACCAAGGAACTGATTGTGGACTTCAGGGAGGGGAAGTCGGGGGAACACACACTAGTCCTCATTGAGGGGTCAGCGGTGGAAGGGGTGAGCAGCTTCAAGTTCCTGGGCGCCAACATCTCAGAGGATCTTTCCTGGGCCCAACACACTGTTGTAATCACGAAGAAGTGGCTCTACTTCATTAGGAGTTTGAGGAGATTCGGTACGTCACCAAAGACTTTTGCAAATTTCTCCAGCTGTGCGGCGGAGAGCATTCTGACTGGTTGCGTCACCGCCTGGTGTGGAGGCTCCAATGCGCAGGATCGCAAGAGGCTGCAGAGGGTTGTAGACTCAGCCAGCTCCATC
>JARFYF010000063.1:131396755-131408115 GCA_030265395.1 Rhina ancylostomus
GTTCTAACAGCTCTGCCTGAAATGTTATGTTTTAAGATATTTAGATAACTTAAAATATAACTTTCAAGATATCTGGGAAGATCCTCAGTTTGGTTTTCTCCCTTTACTAAGACAGCTTCTCAAGACCCATGTTCTCTAATTGCTCTATTTCAAAGACAAGGCTTTGCTTAATGAGAAAAGCAAAGGGTGAGGTCGTTTCACTTGCACGTTTCAGCAGTGCTCCTCATTATCTCAGGGACTGCATTTGTTAATTCCTTACCTGTGCAGGTGGCCTGCTGCAGAAGGCTGATTCGGTCCTGTCTCTTCATATCTCTGGTGGACCAAAGAGACAGATTGGGATTGTATTGGTTACAAGCACTCATATAATGCAAACCTTGAATCTTCCATTTTTGAAAGCAATGATAGCTGCCATAAGTAACAACAGCAGACAAAATTAATGAATGATGCATGAAAATCGGTGATATTTAGTAGGCCCCTCCACTTCTTCCCACTCCAGCATCAGATTTCTCCACGCTACCATTTCAATATTATCAGACCGTCACCAACAAAGTACACCCTGCTCTGTGTGGCTTTTTAATATTGTTGCTTCAGACAGAGAAACAAATTGCTATCTGCGATCATAATGGGACCATGATCTGCAACCTTGTGCACTTTTAGGAACATCAGCACCAGCATGAAGGCAGTTGGGCATGATGTCATGGGCATCCTGGTAGGTTCTGCATAGAAAGGCTAGGGCTCCATCCACTGAAACCAATGGAAAGCAAGAGCTTGAGAATTTCAGCACTGCCAGGAACAATGCAAAAGTCTAACAAGTTATTACAAAGACTTTGATCAATAACTCTCCTTTCTGTCGCAGTAGACACAAACACCCAACAGAAAAAGCTCTTTTTTCCAGCATGGTAATGTTTTTTTGTCATTGGAAAAGAATAAAAGTGGCTAAATAAAAGGGCAGCTGAATGTTATGGATTACCTTAATCATGAGACATTATGATTAAAAAGCCTGTAATGAAACTTTAAAACCAGACTATTTGTGGTTTTAATGGAGACATGGATGTTAAGATGCATTTAGACTCTGGCCCCTTGGTTTTGGGATTTGGATTGGATCCCGCTCAGATGGATGAAATGGAAAATTGCCATTCCAAGCAAGATCTCAAATGAATTGAGTACGTAACCCTGCAATCAGCACCTGGCAGCTCCAGACTTGCCCAAAAATTGTTAAATTTCATCTAAGATCAGTGCCTCTTAATCACTGCTAACTATATTTCATTATCCAAATGTCTAAAAAGATTGGATGAAAATTAATAAAATTCTGCAGAATGATGAAAAGAAATGAATATGATGCTGGCGTGACTTTCAGCAGTGCACGTACCATGGAAGAGTTTACACATGTTTGAACACACTAGTGTGGAATGATTTACATATTACATACCGTGACATATGGATTGCTGAGACTCTGGGGTTGTTCATACACTGGTGTCCAGTGGCTGTTAGCTGAAACTTTGGTTCCCCTGACAGGAGTGCTGGTGGCTGGCTGACCAAGGCTGACTGCTGACAAGACTTTTCCAGGACTACCTGGAGCTGCCAAAGCAAATGCATCATCCAGCAGAGAGTACATCTGCTGCCTTGCCTCTTCACTGGATGGCTGTGGCGGGCTAGAGGGTGGGGGAGCAGGAGGGGGAGGGGGAGTGTGTGTTGGAGAGTGAGGTCTAGGCTCCGGAGGCAGGTCAGGGTCCGACTGTAAAATACAGAACCAGATCAAGATTAGGTCACTGGAGTTGGGGTAATGAAAGGAGATAATGTAAAGGTCAATTGTTCTGTAGGAATGTAGTGGGACGGTGGTTAACCTAACCTCTTACTCCAACCCAGTGTTAGATCTTTTATTCAAATGGTCTTTTCAGAATCCAGCATCGATATTTTCATAACATTATGAGTGAGCAGGGAGGCTATCACAGAAGAATAATGTTGGAAGATTTATTGGTGGCATAATCTATAAATCTGGTTCAATTCGACATTTAACAAGCGTGAAAGCTGGGCTAATTACACGGCTAGATGGAGCTTCAACACGCTGTGCCACAAAGTAGCTAGGTGCAGGCTTGTAGTAACAGGCCAATCCTTAGCCAGTTCCAAATTGAAACCATTCCTGTATGAGGTGGTGCAAAATGAAAAGCAGTAAAACTCAATCTGCAGTCTTGCTGATCATCAGAGGGGGGCCCTCACAGCCAGAGCAGTTGCTGTAGGCTGGTTCAGAAAACTCTGAACACAAATCGTACAGCAATTTAGCTTCCTTGAAAATGAAACATTTTTTATCCCTCTGATAAAGTTTGCTGCACACTGGATCTATTCTTTTATACCTGGGCAACAATTTGGAGAGACTGGTGACCCAGCAGGGATTGTGCAGTCAATCATGTGTACTATATCGTTGCTGAAATTATCCACTTTAAGTGGTCACCTTCCACTTTACACACTTGGTATAATAATGATTGGATAAAGAAACTCCATCTAACTTGTTTTGATAACAAAGACTAAAATACTTAATATTTTTTTCCAAGATCTAAATTTGATTCAAAATTGATTTTTCAAAATTAACAGAGACACATTTTAGCCCAAAGTATAAATAAATCTGCTGTAGAGCAGTCTGGTGTAACGGGCACGAGATAACTTCAGCTTCAACGTGACAGAAAGGTTGGATATGGGCTTCCCACTTAATTTACACAAACCCACTGGAGATGGTATTAGAGAAGTTAAGGTCCAAGATGTACCCTTGAATGTTTTCTGCTGCTTTACAAGAATTAATTACAAATAACCCAATTACATTATTTATAACAAGCAGAACACCTCAGAGGTTCAGAAAGTGGGAAAACACGTAAAGGGATAGAGGCAGATTAGCTGACTGGGCCAAGAGGAGCAAATGCAGTGTAATGTGGGAAAACAAGAGGGAAAAGCAGAAGCGAACTATAAGAACTGCTCAAACGATAAGAAACTAGTAAATGTTGGGGTGGGATCTGGAAGTGCTGGTTCATGAGATTCAGAAAGTAAATGTGCAGGTGCAGCAAATAATTAGAAAGTGGTAGTGTGACCCTCACTGCAAGCAAATGGAGGAAAAAAAATAACACTGTTGAAATTGTAATTGACTTTGGCAAGACCTCACTTGGAGCTTTGCATGCCATTTCGATCTCTATACTGAAGGAGAGGTATTGTGCAGCAGAGCTTCACCAGTTTGAATCCCAGGACTTGGTCATTGAGGAGGTGAAGAGGACTAGCTGCTATCTACTGAAGTTTTGAAGAATGAGAAGCTATATCACTGAGATGTACAAGAGACTTAAGAGTAATGGCTGGGGGGAGATTTTCTCAGGTTGGAGAATCCAAACTAGAGGTAAAATCTCAGTATAAAGGAGTAAATATTTAGAATTCAGATGAGAAATCGAAAGGCTAAAAATTTATCTGCCTCCAAGGGCTGTGGATAGTTTTTTTTTGAGACTGATAGATTTTTGGACAAGGAATACAGCAGAATCCTTATAATCTGACACCCTTGGGACTTTGGTGGTGCCGGACTGCCAGATTTGCTGGATTATTAGATGTTACTCCTATTCATATCCTAACATTTTTAATTCACACTCTTCAGACGTTTCACAGTAGTATAATAATTATTTTCAGCAAACCAGATGAGTTTAAAAATAGTGAGGGAAATGAAATCAGGTGAGTTTAAAAGGAGTGTTGAATGTGGCCCCAGCACATTCAAAAGGAGCATAGGAATGGAGCCCAGGTGATTTAAAAGGAATGTGGTAACTGGGTCCTGGTGAGTTTAAAGGAAGCACAGGAAACATCAACTACTTAGCCAGATGTCGAACAATCAAGATTTCTGAATAACTGGACAGCAGATTATTGGAATTTTACTGTAGTGGAATATGGGGATGAGGTGTAAAGTACACGAGCTACAAGCTCAGTCATTATATTAAATAGTCAGGCAGATTCATAGCCTTTACCACACCTCATAGGTCATGGACCTCTTGTATTCCTTAAGAAAGCAGCAGAAGGTGGTACATTGGCCCAGCTGGTAGAGCTCCTTCCTCACAATTCTGGTGACCTGGATTCAATCCTGACCTTCGGTGCAGCGTGCGGTTTGCACGTTCTCCCCAGTTCCTCTGCGTGCTCTGGTTTTCTCCCCCCATATTGCAAAGACATGTGGGTTGATAGGTTAATTGGCTACTGTAAATTGCCCCTAGTGTGTCGATGAGCTCCACAATCTAGGGGGCTATAGTAAAGGACGACAAGAAAATAGGATACATGTATGATTAGTGTAAATGGGTGCTCGATGGTTGGCATGGATTTGGTGGACTGAGGGACCTATTTCTGTGGTGAATGACTTTTTTGACTCGGTCACTAAACAGGAAACGAGAGAACAGTGGAGGGATCAAAAAGGTGGTCAAAGAGAAAGGTTTTGAGGTGCAAAGACGATGTTGCAGCTAACAGCTTGTTTACCCTCTCACCAGGAAATAATGCATGCATTTTATAAGAATGGGAGAAATACTATCTATAAAGGTTTTTAAGAAAAAGTTGCAGATAATTATGGTTCTTCCATGCTTACAACATAGGCTGCATTGTTCACTCCAGGTGGCTTCTTGTAGGTCCCATCACTATCTGTGGTTATCAGCCTATCCTTTTCCACATCTGTCATGTGGCCATTCACCTGATGCCTTCGTCTCTGCCGTGGAGATCTTTTGCCACGATAACTGAAGTGAATGAGACCAAAAGAATCATTTCAGGATCAAATCATTTGCTCGTGCATTGAGGAATGTTCACACATCATGTAGAGCATATGATAAATCAATATCTCCCTGACTTTCAGGTGGAAATTATAAAAAGATTACCCTCGATTGTAAATGGATTCTGAAGGAATAGATTTGGGAAGAGAAAGAGCACTGTAAGTTAGTGAGCCGATGTTAAGCCAGTTTGATCGGCATTGTAGGCCAATTGCACTGCTGGTGAAACTCTGTTGGGTGATCTGGGATCCAGCATTGTAGGCCAATTGATGAGGACAGGAGCGGAGAAGGAATGTTTAATGTGGGCAATCTTTGATATCCATATCACTTTATTTTTGCCCATGCTTAATGTACCATACCAATGTGGAATTAAGATGGCAATTAATCGTAATGTTTCCTTTCATGTTTTATTCATTATGTGCTAGATAGTTTTATTGAAGTATTCCCTGATGATAATTTTGTGTTTACTGATAGCTCTGTGCTTATCTTGTCATCATTTAAACCCAATTTGTCCCATTTTAGTGCTAGTGTAAAGTACAGGCCAACAGTATGTTCCCCATTACTAAACCTGCAAACTTAGTTTAGGTAAAGCTATTTTAACTTAGACTAGGTAAAGCTATTTTGGAGTTCATCTGTTTAAGTATTTATTCATGGTCAGAAGACTCCATTTCAAGACTGCTGTGTAATACATTCAGAGACTATTTATGCCCACCTTTTCCTTGGTTCTACAGGAGCAGATGGGCCGTCAACACTCGGATCGAGGATTCTATCGATATGAACCTGGGCCCTGCGGTAGACTCTGCGTCGTTCCTTTGCCTCAATGGTACCAACTTCATCCATGATGGGGAAGTCGTAGTGTCCTTTCCTTTTCGCTCGGAGTCTGATCTTATTGCGGTGATGCTCGATTTCAGATTTCTGTCTCAAAGCTCTCTGAACCTGAAGTAGAAATGGGAAGATATTGAATTATGTACATCACTCTGGCACCTTTGTGGGGACTTACCAAAGGCTCACAGAATCACATCCTGGGGCTTCAACTGAGAACATACACAAAAGATTAAGAAATGTGTTTAGTACTGGGAGCTGGATAGGAAGTGCCACCAGACAAGGTGCTGGATAACTTTGTTAGTCGACATATCAAATTTAAACAGGCAATGGAGCATAGTAGACTTCAGATTTGACTACAAATGTGAGGGATCTGAAGAGAAAAAGGTGACTAATTAGTTCACAACTATTCAACACGACAGGTAAATAAGTGAGTACTTTATTGGAAATGAGCATAAAGATGATGAGGAGGATACCAGGCAGGGTTTTGTTTCGAAAGGTGGCGCATGCTCGTAACGTGTGTGCACGTGACCATGTGCGAAATTGAGAGAGATAGAAAGAGCACACGTGACTGTGTATGTTTGGTATTGATATTGGTATTGGTTTATTATTGTCACTTGTAACGAGGTACAGTGAAACGCTTGTCTTACAAACCATCAATTCATTACACAGCGCAGTTACAGTAGTACAGGTAAAAACACTAACAGTACAGAACAAAGTGTCACAGCTACAGAGAAAGTGCAGTGCAATAAGGTGCAAGGTCACAACAGGGTAGATTGTGAGGTCAGAGTCCATCTCATTGTATAAGGGAACTGTCATCTATATGTCCTGGAACTCTCTCGCCAACAGCACTTGTGGTAGCTTTATCAGAAGTTTGCAGTGGTTCAAGGCAATGGTGGCTCACCTCCATTAACTTAAGATGGGCAATCAATGCTGGGTTGCCAAAAATGCCCAGATCCCCAAAAAATAATAATGTGGGTGGTGGGGAGAAACTCAACCCAATCCCCAACACAGTCATCTACCTATTTATCTGAGGAATTGTATTTGTCTTTTAATTGCTTCTCTACTTTTTCTCAATACTCTATTGCTTCTGTTAAATACCTGCTGCCCATGTTTTCTTCCACTGATCAATATTTTGCATTTGACAGGATTAAATTACGTCTGCTATTTGCAATGCAAATATAATCCTTCTGCAAAATTGTAATTGCATTCTCTTTATTTCAATCACGTATACAGTAAACCAAGCTGACAACTGTTCCCATATCCTTGCTGTACAGGGTCAGAATATTCTGACTTTTATGGTTAGCCAGTGTACATTTCCTCTGCACAATACTCTGCCTCTGCATACACTGTTTCCTAACCTTATTATCTGGTCCTATAATCTTTCCAGGATTTCCATGTATTGTAGTTGAATTTATTTCTCTTCATTTCTGAATTTCTGTCATGTTGTTTGGCAGAATGATGTTTACATTTGGGCACTTTTTTTTTATGGCCTTGCATTGTCCAAAGCACTTTACAGCTTGATAATTTTAACAGTCCCTTTTCTCAGTAAACATGGTAGTCCATTTAAGCATAACAAGATACCACATATGGCAAATGATCTGTCTTTTTGAAGGTGTGGAAGAGTGTTGGCTTGGAGAACTTTCACCTGTTTTTAAATAAGTGTCATAAGATCTCTAAATTCCACCTCAAAATGCACATGGACTTTGGCTTAAATGTCATTTGAAACACAGCATTCTCTGCATTGAAATGGCAGAACCTACTCAAGGGGGATCTGTCTTCATATGTTGCTATTTCTGTCTTCACTTCAAACTTTTAGCCTCTGATATTTTTCTGTTAATCAGTGTGTGTTGAATCCTGGGTTTGACCTCTTGAGCAATCAGTCTAGTATAGACTATGGTGTATAAGGTCTTGTCCACAAGGGTTTAAAATATCCTACCATTTTTGGGCTTGTGGTGTTTAGCAGCATGTTTACTACAATAAAAGAACTGGAATATAGATTTCAGTGATTCAGTCTGAATGCCTTTTTCTTTTAATCCTTTAATTGGATGTGGACATAATTGGCAAGACCGCCGCTGACCCTTCAACCCTGGATAAACATAACTTAAACTTCTTATTGGTACAGTTGCACCGCAAGTTTAGCCATTTCTTACCGGCCTGCCATGCTGGCTTTCTTTCACCTCCTATGTTTATTCGTTAATGCCCATGAGCATTGCAGAGGGCGATTAAGAGTCTGTCTCATATTAAATCTGGAGTCGTGTGGGCAGCTGACATGACAGCCTGGGATTTAAATAATTATATAAATTGGCTTGAAAAGGTCATAACAGTGGTGGTCCACCTGTTTCATTTCAAATGTTCATAATCACTTAAATACAAATCCCGCAGATTCAGACTTGTTTCTCTAGATTGGTTGTTCTGATTATTCATCCAATAATTCAATAGCTGTTAGCATCAAATCTGATTGGTGCTGTGCTTTTGCATGCAATTAACAATAAATTGGCTATTATGGTCTGTACCATAGTTTATTCTGCACACTCATATCCTCCTTTATTATCAAACACCTGCACTGCATTTCCTTTGTACTTAAGAAATTGAAGTGATTTCTCAGCAAATATCAACACAGAGAACAAAATATATTTATGTTTAGATTATAGGCTGTGGGAGCCTGGATGCCAGCTTCAATAAATACCTACCAATTCTGCCCATACCTATTATTTTGCACATGCTGTCCTTAATGTTTTCCAGCGTTGGGATGTGTGCTTGGTTTGTGCCGACTTGGTCCGTCGAAGGGCCTGTATCGTGCTGTATCTCTCTCTATGACTCTTAATTTCCCTACTGTTAATGTCAGGCTAACAGGTCAATAGTTCCCTACTTCTCTCTCCCTCCCGCCTTTCTTACGCAGTGGTTTTACGTTTGTTGTGTTGTAATCTGTGAATGCCATTCTAGAATCTATGGAATTTTGGAAGGGGACAACCAGTACATCCATTTTCCTTATTGTCACTTCCTTCAAAACAATGGGATGCAGGCTATTTAGCTTCTGGGCACTATTGCCTTTTGTCCAATAGTTTCTCCATTATTTTTTTAAACTAATATTCATATCTGTAAGCTCTTCATTTATTCTCTACTTTATGTCCTCCACTATTTTCAGGAGATTGTTTAATTTCCCTTCCATTTCCTTATTCCCTAATAGTTGATAGATTAATTGGCCACTGTAAATTTCCCCGAATAATTATGAGAGTGGTAGAATCTCCGGGAATATGGGATTAATGTAGGATCAGTGTAAATGAGTTGGTTATCATGGATTCGGTGGGGCAAAGGGTCTGTTTCTGTTCTGTATCTCCTTTTGCTTTTATGAACCTCTAATTTTTCCTATCTTGGTCAGTAAGGGAACCATTTAAACTTTGGCTGGACTTTTTCCTTTTCAATTAGAGATCTTACAAATCTGTTTTATTTTGTTTCTTGCCAGCCTACTCTAATATTCTACTTTTCCTTTTGTTTATCAATGCTTTGGTCCTCCTTTGCTGAACTCTGTAGTTTTATTAAACTTCATTTTACTACTTTAGCAGCATTACCAGCCGTTTCTTTGATCTAATTCTGCTTTTAGCTTTTCTGATAGCCACAGCTAGACCACTTCCTCTTCATAGGGGAAAAAAAATGTAGGCCAAATATTAATTGTTTAAAAGTAGACATAGCTTGTTTACTCTCATATGCAGTTTCCCAATCTGCTGTAGCCAACACAAGCTTCACACTTTCATTGTTTGCTTTATTCAAATGTAAGGCACAGATTTCAGACTGACTTTCAGGAGATTTTCGGTGTCCTGTGTGAAATCAAACAAAAAAAATCTTACTGTGATCACTGCTCTCTAAAGGGCCATGGATTCATAGAATTGTACAGCATAGAAATGGGTCCTTCAGCTTTGCTGAATTAATTCTATTTCCCTCTGTGCCCTGCTCATTCACATATCTGTCCAGATGCCTCTTAAATGTTGTTACTGTTCCTGCCTCCACAACCTTCTCTGACAGCTCATTCCAGATGCCAACTACTTTGTGTGAAAAATGTACCCTTCAGATCCCCTTTAAACCTTCCTCTCACCTTAAACCTATACCCTCTAGTTTTAGACCCTCCTACCCTGGGAAACAGACACTGGCTATCTACCCTATATATGCCTCTCATAAATTTATCTATGTCTATCGTGTCACCTCTCAGCCTTCTTCGCTCTAGGGAAAACAGACTTGGCCTATCCAGAGTCTCCTGATAACTAAAGTCTCCAATCCAGGCAACATCCTTGTGAACCAACAGTCTGCTTGAGGAACTCAGCAAGCCAGCCAGCATCTATGGGTGGGGAGAGGGGTGGGAGGGAGGTGGTGGAGGAGGAGGAGAGGGGAAAAGACTTGTTGATGTTTCAGGTTGAAACTCTGCATCAAGACTATCAATCTTTTCTGCACCCTCTGAAGCATTATCACATCCTTCCTTTAATGCAGTGCCCTTAACCAATATCTTTTCCCCATCACCCAACTTTCCTTTCATTCCATCTGTAATCTCCTTATTTCTCATTAGCATTTGCCTTGTGACCTCATCATGGTTACTTTTAAGATCTGGTTCTTGTTTATTCCACTTCCATCATTTATATTTGACACCTCCCTAACAATAAACAGATACATGCATTAAATGCTTACTACATTGAAGAGCCACCAGCTGAGTTCTGTGGTATCTCCCAAGGTAATTACAAACTCCAAAGGTTTTTACATGGCTAAGGCTAACAGAATCAGTGATATGTACTGACTTGCATATTAGCCTCAACATTTTAGTTAGCCAACCTTTCCATCATGCCTCCTGGTTACCAGTTTAATAGGAAAAATAGATTGGTGCTTCATTGAACTACAATAGAATTATTGCATTTTGTTTGAGAAAAGCAAACTTGCATCTGAAACTAAGGCCTTAAACTTCAAATGACAGAGAAATGGCTGGTGAACTGGGAAATTAAATTGAGTATGATGGTAATAAGCAGTTATGGATATTTGAGTAAATATTTAATAATTTTTATCAATGGTGCATGCTAATGCAAAACAAGGATTCCGTGGGAAAATGGATCCATCCACGGCTAACTAGTCAGGGCTGTTATTAGATTAAAAGCTAAGGGTTATAACGCTGCAAAGAATATGGTGAGAATTACCATCCAGTACGTGTGCCCTGATTACTTTGAATGACAAATGAGTAATCTGAGGTGAATTTAATGAATTAGGAAACAAATCGAGGAGTAGAATTTTAAAGTTGCCAATTTGAGGATTACTTTACCAGCGGTGAGCAAGAATGAACTATAAATGGATGGTTAAAAGTGGAGTATCAGGAAGAGGCATTCTAGTTAGTTGTGCTTTGAGACAGATAGCTGATTCTCTCAGGGAAATTACTAATATGCTGAAGTTAAAAGTTGGTGCAGCTAGCTGATGGTATATATTAGGGTTAGGTTTTAGTTCTGAAAGTAAATGAAATAACATCAGGCAGTTAGATACAAAAAAAATTGAGAGTGTTTTGGTAGTTTTTTTTTAAAAAGCAAAAATGCAAATATCAAAATGTTTTTTTATATATATATTGAAAGAAATTAAACTAAGAAAAGATTTTGCAGGAAGGTTTTGTGGCATTAGCAGAGTTCTGTCTGCATTCTGGACAAGGAGAAAATAAGCATCTACAATATAATTAGGAGAAAATATTTTACAGAAAGTTTTTGTGACAGAGTCCTGTGTGCAATCTGGACAAAGGAGAAAATGTATCTAATAATT
>JARFYF010000063.1:131455033-131465365 GCA_030265395.1 Rhina ancylostomus
AGAAAAAAACATTACATTTAAAATATTAATATAAAAATCTCACATTGGATGTGCATTTTTCTTTAATTTTTAAAAATTTAACAAACTTTAAAATCATGAAAATCATTAACTTTATTCAAATTTTGAAATCATTAAAAAAAACTCGAAGTTTCACATGTGGCTGTAGTGGCCTACAACAGAGAAGCGGCAGCCTCACGATGACGTAGTATTGTATGCGTCATTCTATAACCTTCAAGGTCTACTTCAGTAAATCTCCACTGACCAGGTCCAGGAACAGGAGTGGAATTGCTCCAGCTAACACTCTTTCTGTACAAATGCTCAGCGTAGGATTTTTCTGTGTGTATTTTGTTTTAAAAAAGCAGGTTCTAAACCACTCACTCAAAATAGGCAGACACCTGGATTTAATGCAGAAGCACAGAGGCGAGAGCTGTTGGAAAGGATACCTTAAGGTGCATTGGACTGTATTTAAATCACACTGCAATGGGCTCTTCTCTTCTGAGGTGATTAGCTGGTTACAAGGCAGGAAGGTGTTTTTAACCACTACATTCCCAGAGAATCAGCACTTTGGCGGACAGGAGTCGCTGGGATTAATGGGAAATCCATCAGGAGTTGGTCCCTAGCATTTCTGTGCTCCTCAGGACTAGGATCAAGGGATCTGAACTATTTTTATTGGTTGTGTATGTGACATTCTTTTGTAATCCTAATATACATTTTAAAAGACATTACTATGTAAATATACCATCCCATTCTGTTTATCAACTTTTTAAGGAAAGTTTATTACAGGTAGTGGTAAATAAAAGGGACTGATTAGGCCACGGATAAAAAATATAAAACACGGACGAGAATTCGACTCCCAATTTTCAACCTCAGATTGTGCTTTAACAAGGCCTGGACACATAGGAATCAGGCTGGCCTTGGGTTCCAACCAAAATTAAGTTCAGCAAGAATTGAATACTTTCCCCATTTTCATTCTCCTCTCTTTCATCTGTCCACTGTCATTCCAAACAGTTAAAAACAAAAAAAATAAACACGTTTTCCTTTCAACTCAAACAGTTCCATTCTTCCAGTTGACAAGTTCAGTCAAGTGTAATCATCTAGTTTTACCAATGGAAAAGAAATATCAGATGCAGAAAGGAAAAATAAATTTGAAATGAAGAGCAGAGTAGCATTAGGGAAGTGAGTCCAGTGGGTCCTTGGGATGGGGGTGTTACTCGGTAAAGGCACCGGGTCTGGATCAAAGTCGTCATGTCCCGTTCTCAAACCTCACCGACGAGCTCCAGATATTGGATTCACTGGTTCATTTTGTACTAAGGTTTTTGGTCAGATGACCAGGATTTCCTATGCTCACTCTTCCTTGGAGGCTTGTCACCCGATCGGAGTCCTGCTCCACCCTCTGATTTGGCAAGTGCAGTGAGAGCCGTCAGGTTTGGATTAGACTTGGAAAAGCTCCCACTTCTCCGATTCTCTGAGGTGGCAGCCAGTTGTATCCGGAGCCCAGCGCTGCGGCGCTTCGCTGAGCCAGTGGCTTTGGTGACCCGGCTGGGTCTCACTAACACTCCATAGCCTGGATTACATCGGAAATACTGCTTCCCGTTGACTGAGCCATCATTTTTCCCTGAAACATAAAATGTACGCTGCTTTTACACTACTTACTGTTGTACACTGTTAGTTGACAATTTAAAACCCTGAACATAAAGTAATCCAATCATTTCCTCAACATGATTCAGCAGTAAAATTTAAGAGCTTCTCACTCCCTTGAGTAGGGACAATGTTGCAACACAAGTCAACTTCAAGAAGCATGTTCTAAATTGACTCACTCATTGCTAAAGTAACCATCTGATCAACGTAACCCTCTGATTCCCGTTGCCCCAACTGACATGAAAGATTTAACCAGCACCATTAAATATTTCATTAGCCATCTGACACACACACTTTTGATTTCCCACACTGACATTCAAGGCAGGAAAAATAATTTCCCTGCAAGGCATCCTTGTACCCATCAAACATTCTCTGGGAGAAAAGAACAAAGGAACAGTTACATCAGAAAATTATTTGAAAATGAAATGGTAGCAGGTTCACACAAACTGGCCCCAAATTATAAAACAAGTCACCTTTTTACGAGTTACCAAGCAAGGATACAGGCCCTTTAGCCCAACCAGTCCCATGCCCAGATGGGTGGTGAAGGCAAAGGATGCTGCATATAAGAGTTTAGCAGATCATTTTGACACCAAGGGAAAAGTTGGGGGAGAAAGCAAGGCACTGGGAGTTTTGTTGTCTTTCCCTAATCAAAGTTATTAACATTCGCTTGAACAGCTTGTGATGTGTCATCTGAATGGGCAAAGCTAAATATACATAAGCAATATATACTGGCCCTGCCAGCAGCATCCCAAAACTGATAACGAATGCTTAAGTGGAATAGCTTATGACTTTAACACTGACATACAATTCTTACTTGCTCGATGTACCTGAATAATGGACAAATGGATCAATGAATTGTCAATCGATAAGGTGACAGAGAGTAGATGGCCATTCAATCAAAGCAAATGATTTATACCTTCTTCTGTTTATTACCCATTACAATAAAATTTACCAGATATGGTCATCAAAATTCTGTGAATTGTTTCACTGAAAAAAATTATAGAGCATGGAAAATGAAATAAGAAGCACCTTCCAGAACCAGAACAAAGAAAGGAAAACGAAAAATTAGAACCAAGTGTGCACTAGATAATAAACCGTTCTCCTGGGATCAACACAAGGATCTTGGGACTCAACTGAAAATTAAATAAGAGTATGGAAGTTAAAGGTGAAATAAAAGCAGGTGTACTTTTCAAACACTTGATTCAAGGAAACCAACCAAACTTTTCTAAGCCACTTACCTGCTGGCACATCCAGCTCAATTCCAATCCAAATTCCATCAGCAAATTCCGTGGGTCCTATATACATGACAGTACCAGTCTTGTTTGTACCGACTGAGACATACTCCCCATCTTTTAGCCACTCAGGGACCATTTCAGCAGCTTCCTCAGAATCTGAAACAACTTCAAGTTTTTCGCTCAGTAACTCACAGCGGTCAGCCCCTGTCTCTGACCCACCATCCGTCTCCAATGCACCAACCACAGCAGAGTCCAAGGCTCTGGGCGGCCACAGCTCTGTCGGTACTGGTTCGCCTTCAAGGCTTCCTTCAGAATCTTGGCAAGTACTTTCGTCACTCAAGATGCCAGTGAATGATTTCAACTCCGACGTCCTCACTCTCTGAATTTTGAAGGGGTTGGAAGCCATGGGTTTGGGCAACGCCTCAACAGATTTCACCTCGGGTTTGGAGTCAGCCAACGCCGGTGCTGGCTTCTGCACTGGTGATAAATCTTTCAATTCGTCAGTTTGGAAGGAATGCAGTGCGGAGATTTGGTTGGGCGTGGGAGCGTTAACTGCTTCAGACAATGGAGGTTCAGTTGTCTCAGTGGCAGGGAAGTTGCCTTTGGATGAGAGTTCTTCCATGTCTTCTGCTGCCAGTGATTCCTCGGGGTTTAGTGACTGACTGTGAAAGCTTCCACAATCCTTCCCGACATCCACGTCTGAGCTTTGCAATCGGGTGTGACCTGCAGCTTCACTGAAGGGCTGTGGAGCATCAGCCCTCATCTGGTTAGTCTGATGCTGCACATCCCGATCTCTGTCGACAGCAGGCCCAGCAAAGCCAGGACTCGTTTCCACCGCAGTGTCTAGCTGTGCCAAGCCCTTGCAGCTCAACACATTTTGGTTTTCTAACTGGCCAGGTAAGTCCCCGTCTGATGTCGCCTGTTCGGATGGGAGCAAGTTGACATCGCTGCTTGTCGTCATGCTAGTCTCAAAGAGGGTTGCCGTGGAAACACTGTGGGAGAAATAGCCACTTGACGCTTCACTGGAAGGACTTTGAGACTCTTCGTGGGGTTTATGGGTGGGTGTGTCTGCAGACTCGTTCTTCAATGGGACGCTGCGAGGGTGGACGGGTTTTGTCATCACCAATGGGACACAAGGTACTTTCTCTTGGTGAGCCTGATGGAAATGTACAGAAACACCACGTTTTCGCAAGGTGACAGTGCATTTCACTCCCTTCTCCACTATCCCCATGGGCATTTGTCCTCTGCATTAAGTACAAGGAGGTAACCCATGATTTTGACACCATTAGTAAATCTGACACATTGCTCCATCGCCCTTCTAGTGGGAGGAAGGCACCTTAGTGGTCAGTTCACGAGGTAGCACAAAGGAGGGAGTGTGAAGGAGCAATACCAGACTGGTATTTAAACAAATCCTTTAAAAAATAGGTTTGCTCGATGTGTCCATAATGAGCTAAAGGCATAAATGAGGTTATCTTTCAAAGGCAATTTTTAAAAATGTACTTACACTTCTATAGCAACTTATTAAGGTCCTCAAAGGTTGTTCAGAAGTTTCTTTTTAACAGAAGTCACTATTGTGTCAGGAAGACCAGCAGCCAATTACAATAGTGAGATCCCCTTTATATTTTTAAGATTAAGATTTCTTTAATAGTCACATGTACATCAGACACACACTGAAATTCATCTTTCGCGTAGAGTGTTCTGGGGGCAGCCCACAAGTGTCGCCACGCTTCCGGAGCCAACATAGCACACCCACAACTTCCTAACCCGTACATCTTTGGAATGTGGGAGGAAACGGGAGCACCCGGAGGAAACCCACGTGGACACGGGGAGAACGTACAAACTCCCTTACAGACAGTGGCCGGAATTGAACCCTGGTCGCTGGCGCTGTAGTACCGTTGCGGTGACCACTACCCTGCCATTAAATAAAGAATATTCTTGACGGAGATTTAATTTTTAAAAATACAATTAAGAAACTGTTGATAATCTCCAATCCTTGATTGGTCTTATACCAGACAGCACAGGCAAGCTTCTCAGACTCCATATCCCAGCTAACAAGCTCAGAGCAGTCTGATTCTGAAGCACTGTTAGTCACTCAACATCAACACTGTTTCACCCATCCTTAAAACACCTCTCTTAGACTATACATTGGATCTTCCCTTTCAACCCATTGCACACCAACCCACATATACTTTTCATCCTTGTATGTAACCGCAGGCTATTTTCCCAGCTATGTAAATACACATCATACAGTGCACAGAGCAGAGACGTGGGATGATTATAAATATTGGTCATCTTTCATTATTTAGGGCAAATACGGTAATCAGTCGAAAGATATTACGAAAGCATGTACTGTAGCAATAAATCTTTCCAAGCCCTGGTTTGATACTTACATCTTTGTTCTGTTCAACATCAAGGCTAGCAGAATGCACTAAGATCTGGGGAACAGACTACAGAAAGAAATATTGAATTATCAACAGTTGTTGTCAACTCAATAAGGCTTAAAAGGCAGATTTCAAACCCAGCCCCTCCACACTGCCAACAGCAACACTTGCAATTTTTACTTTCAAAGAAGTTGTCCAGCAACACAGTCAGCATGGCCGAGTCGGGCCGAAGGGCCTGTTACCATGCCGTCTGACTCCATGACTCAGGAAGCACTTTGTGTTCACAATCCAACATCAAAACAATGTCTGTGTTTCAGTAAAGTACCTACTGAATAGAAAGCAGGGCAGAGAGCCAGTGTCTGTTTCCAAGGGTAGGGGTGTCTAAGATTAGAGGGCACAGTTTTATGGTGAGGGAGGAGGTTTACAGGGGATCGGAGGGGTAAAGTTTTCCACAAAGTGCAGTTGGTATCTGGAAGGAGCTGGTAGAGGTGGTGGTGGAGGCAAGAACAGTACAACAAGTTAAGAGGCATCTGGACAGGTACCTGAATGAGCAGGGCATAGCGGGGAATGGGATTAATACAATTAGGATTACAATAGACAGGCACCATGGTTGGCATAAGTACGGTGGGCCAAAGGGTTGTTTCTATGCTGTAGAATTCTTACGGCTCTTTATGACCTTGAGACATGAAGAATTTATGAAGGTCCTATATAAAAACATTGTCCTTTACACTATATTTTGTCATAAAATAAGCAGGCTACTGATCAATTGCCATTAAATGGGATTAGTATGGATAGGTTGGCAAGGATATGGCGGGCCGAAGGGCCTGCTTCTGCGCTCTATGACTGTAATCAGCACGGATTTATTAAACAGATGGACTTAAAGTGAACAGAGTCACAATACAAAGTATCAATCAATCACTTCCCACTCAAACTTGTAGCCATCATGAACCACTGCTGTCTGTGTTGGGAAGGCACCCCCACAGGGCTGTGAGGATTCTGATCCAACAATCTAGAGGTTCAACACATTTCAAAGTCAGGATAGTTGCTGGGTGGATGTGCCTGCTATCCTTTAGAATGAGTATGCGAGGTACTTGGCTAGTTGCTGCAGTGCACCTTATATACATTGAACGTTAAGTGGCAGTACATGATATTTAAGATAATGGGTGGGGTGTCATTCGAGCAAGCCTCAACAGAACAGCCACTTGGGAATCATTGTGCTTCTATATCACAGAGACAGGAACTTCAGAGACTGGGGCAGATAACTAGTTAATTTCTACCAAACAAGAGTTTGAAAAGTGCCCGCAAAATTAGGTGGTCCTTTGAATTCACAAAAAAGATGGTTGGATTTCTGACCATACTGCCCTAATTTCACCTTTTCTGAAATTTAAGTGACCTCTTATTTCTTTTCCCCAGATCCAACAAAGAGTTTCTAACTTGAAACATTATTTCTCTCTCCACAGGTGCTGCCAGACCTGCATTTTCTGTTCTATTACCTCCTTCAGAGAGCTCCAGTGACAAATCCTTACTGCGCGCCCACCACCCACCATCTAAAGAAACCAAAACAGATCTCAAGTAAAAGGAGTATTTCAGCATCCACACAGTTATGATTCCTCACCTGACTTGGCAGAGAAGCAGATCTTCTCTTCTCCTCCTCTCGTGCAGGGAAGAGTGATTTGAGAAGTTTGGGCATCTGCGGTACAAAGGCCTTCACTGGATTCAAGTAAGAGGATGCTAGCACTGACGAGGAGTCTGAGAAAAGATGACAAGACCGAGAGGTGTTAGTGAATTCCACTATTTCACAGATTGCTCTCTGTAACCAGGATGTCAGGGATGGGCAGAAGGCCGGTTTCCCTGCAACCATCATATTCAAAGGGAGGTCCGCCCCAAACACAATCACCTTCCCTCAGTATCCCTCTGTAGATGTCCTTCCACTGTACCCGGCATCAACGCTCAATGGGCAGTGCCTCAAGATCTAGCATGGCCCTTTATTTCTTTGTGGATGCAAGATTCACAAAATATCAGTCTTAAAAACAATAGAAACATGGACACGTTTGTGTTGTGGTATCCAACTCTACATCAGAATCACCCCATGATAGCAGAGTAACGTGAAATATTTCCGTATTGACCAGATTTATGGATTTCTCGCCAGAAAAGCATTTTCAAACCGTGCCATGTTCACAAGCTGTTGGAGAGATTGGTTTATTAACGTCATGTACCGAAATAGTGAAAAGGCTTTGTTTGCGTGCCATTCAGACAGTTGATTCCATTCGCAAGTACATCGAGGTAGCAAAATGGAAAACAGAGTGCAGTATATTGTGTTACAGTTACAGAGAAAGTGCAGTGCAGGGAGACATATAAAGTGCAGGGGCCACGCCAAGGTAGAATGAGAGATCAAGAGTTCACTTTTTAGTGTACGAGAGCTCAATGCCACTTTAAAAAAAGGCATACAACATTGCAGCATTTTGCAAGATCCTTTTTGAAATAAGTAGTGATATCATTCTAGTTCCATTTTTAAGTGCAACTCTAATTTCCAAATAGACAGCAAAGCAATCAAGCATGACATAGTATCAGAGGAACTTGTATTCAGATGCCATTGTTTCCTGGAACATGTCCAGTGAGCAGAAGACCTATGCAAAAACCATTTTGGTTATGAACAGAACTTCTGATTCTTTGATTGGCGCCCACACACAAATACCCGAGACATTGAGTCAGGCAGCTGGTCAGTTCCTTCCACACAAGGCAGCGAGTGTGATAATTTCATTTAAGAACTGACTGCAAAATTATTACCTCCTTTCAATTCACACACTGTAGAGGTGGCCTGATTTTTGCTGTATTGAAGATAACACATAGAAACAGTGAACATTTGAAGAAAAACACACACAGAAAGGGGGATGGAGCAGACAATAATGTCAAGTTCATGTTTCCTACGAACCTGTACTGGAAGTAAATTTGGATTGATGCTGGCAAATGGTTGAAATTCCTTACCATAACACAGATTCCATCATTCCAACACAGTGGCATTGGGGAAAAACAACAGGTTGTTAGTTCCGGCACAGTAACTTGTTTTTGAAACGGATCACAATTCAATAATATTAATGTAATACAGTCACATTTACATCACAGTAGTGATCCAGCCAGCCACTTAAATGCTATGGTTCAAAAACAGGTTGGTTATCCTCAACACGTAATTCTGCATCTAAAACCTTTTCACATGTGTACAAGGCACAAGCCAGGCGCGTGATAAAATACTCTCCACTTGCCTAGATGAGTGCAGCTCCATTAACACTCATAATGAGGCCGTCCACTTGAGACACCCTGTCTACCATTTTAAATGTTCAGTCTCTGGAACACCAAGGCAGTGGTGTCCACTACCTACAAAATGCACTGCAGTTACTCATCAAGGCTATTCTTGAAACCCCAGACCTGAGCTCTCGGGACAAGAGCAACAGACCCATGGAATCACCATTACCTGCTTTTAGTCTCTAATGAATCCTACAATGCTTATTTAAGGTTGGACGCCAGATCAACAAAGTAGCACCACACCAATTGATTAGTGGGCTAGAAGGAACAGGACCTTCAGCCCACAATGTCTGTGCTGAGCATGATACCAATCCAAATTAATCCCATCTGCCTGCACATGATCTACATTCCTCAATTCCCTGACTGTTGATGTAAATGCCTCTTAAATGTTGCTATCGTATCTGCTTCCACCACTTCCCCTAGTAGCGTAGTCCAGGCATCTAAAACTCTAACAAATGGATGCCTTCTAGCCTGCTAATTTAAGAACAATTGGAATCGCTGAGGCTTTTACCATGTGGAAACATTCACTAGGTTGTTAAGTTTTGAAGAGTAGCCTAGATTTTTCTGATTTTCTTCAGACTGAAGACTTAGCTTGGAATAAAGTAGTCTAGATGCTTATTGAGTGGAATGCACCTGCCAAAACATTGGATTAACAATTTGTCTAAACATCTTCAATCATGAGTTTGAACAAGATTTAGTTAGCAGCCCCTTTCTTTTCTCTTTTTTGTCCAGGTCTAAAAAAAGGTCAATGGCTAAATCCCAAAAAGTTGTGATTAATAGATTTTACTTAACTATCTACTGGAAGTGTCAATAAGGGAGTGATTCAAATCTACTGTGGAAATAATAGTGGTGGTTTGAGTGAACAGAGATTAGATGACAGGAAGCAAACATTTTCAAGAAAGATGGAAAGAAACAAATTTATTTCCTTTTACTCAGATCAGCAGCAGGAACAGCAGAACACTGTAAATCTCAATGAAGTAGAACCAGAAGAGGTTCTGGAAGCATTATTGGTGGACCACAAAATTCAGTTCTGGCGTGTGCATCAACGATGAACTCTATTTGCAGATCTGAAGTGAAGCTATGGAATAAAAGATGGTTTGGGTCAAAAGAACAAACTCCCTGAAAGGAGGCCAATTGTTGGTTGTTTTGATGATGGGGGACAGATGATGCAAGAAAAACAAAATAATAGAAATACAAAGGAGAGAAGATCGGAGTTAATGTTTCATCAGAACCCAGTTTTTCTCTCTCCTCAGATGCTGTGTGACCTGCTGATTATTTACAACATCTGTATTTTGTTGCTATTTAGGAATGCAAGTTTTTAGTACAGTTTCTTTAGGAGTGCAAGTTTTATTTTTTTTAAAAAGTGTGATCTACCATTTGAAACAATTAGAATAGTAACAAGGTTACTAGCTATAAGGAGTTGAACAAACTCGGATTGTTTTCTCAGGAGGGTCACAGGCTGAGGGGGCAACCAAATAGAAGTTTACAAAATTATGAGGAGCATAGTCGTCGTTTCAGGGTGGAAATGCAAGCACAAGAGGACATAGCTGTAATGTGAAGGGGGAGCAAGGCAATTTTTTTTTTATACACACACACACACACACACACACACACACACACACACAGAGTGGTGGGTGCCTCAAACATGCTGCCAGGGGAGGTGGTGGAAGCAGATACAACAGCAATGTTTAAGAGGCATTTAGGCAGACACATGAAAACAGGTAAGGAGTGGAGGGATAGAGACCGTGTGCAGTTTGAATTGGCATCATGGTCAGCAC
>JARFYF010000063.1:131680081-131695311 GCA_030265395.1 Rhina ancylostomus
GTCCTGTTAAAAAGCACATGCAAAAGAATATTTGACAAGTACAGGATCAGCTCCAACAGTCAGTCAACATGACCTGGCTAAGCCTCATTTTGATAGCACTAAACCACAGCAAGAAGGGCTAAGCACAGATACTCTCAGGGCATTCCTAACTGCCAGACATTTCTTTTAAAAAAAGAATTTGATTGAATTTTGGTTCATTCTTACTTTCACACAAAATACTTTAACTACTTCTAATGAGTTTAAAGAACTAAGGGGTAATTAACAACTTCAAAGTTTTAAATAAATCAAATAATGCATTTTGGAAAATTTGGACCAGGTTTTCTAGGCAAAGGGTTCTAAGAGATATGCATCAGCTTGTACACATTCACTGTATAGCTCTGTAACTACATTTTTGAAGCTAGTGTGGATTCAGATAACCAGTAGATTGTGAGTCAGTGGTTATTTTTTGATAATGTGAACAGTGTCATATTTACAAGATGTTCAATTAATCTTCACACAAACTGAGTATTTATAAAATAAACATGGTCTTGTTATGATGGATGCTTGTATTCTGTACTATTTAGACACAGCAAGATCATCAACACCTTAAAAAAAAGAGGAACTTACATGATGTTTGGCTCCTTCATCAACTGGCTCAATATTGCATTGCATCTGAACGACCTATAAAAACACAAAAAACTGAGCTGCTGGATTCTATATGTTAAGCTAATAATTCCACTTATTATTTTAAACCATTGTTAAAGATGAGCTCTGTCCTTCCCAATTCTGACAAAGGTCACATAAAACAAGAAAATAGGAGCAGGAATAGGCCACCCGACCTGCCATTCAACATGGTTGATCCACCTGGTCCTTCTTTAATCACAGATCCTGTCTCAATCCCCTGAAATTTCAGAAGTTTATCTGCCTCCATTTTCAAGACTTCTAATGATCTAGCCTTCACAACTCCCTTCAGTGGAGAATGCCAGATATTCACCTCTCTGCAACAAGAATTTTCTACATACCTCAGTTTTAAATGGTCATTGCCTTATCTTGAAAATATGTCCATTCATTTGAGATTCTCTCACTAGTGAAAACATTGACATCTACCCTGTCAAGCCTCCTTTGGATTTTATATGACCACCCTTCATCCTTCAACCTGAAACAGTTTCTATTTTCACAGATGCTGCCTGACTTGCTGAGTGTTTGCAGCATTTTCTATTTGATATTAATAAAAGAGTTGTTTGCCCATTGCTCAAAATTCAAACCTACCTTTATTACTTCTTAGAAACTTGACAACAAATACTAATAATTGCCTAATGGAGCCAAATTGCTGAAATCTTTAGAAAATCTACCAGAATTTGCTTCCTTTCCAAAACAGTTCAGTGGTTACGGCACATTCTGACTACTGAATGCAATTCAATTCTCAGAAGGTTACCTCAAATGTGAACTGCATGGTGATAGAGGTTGTACAAAATCTTCAGCACCTTGGAATAAACACATTAACTAGATTTGTAGCGCAACTTCGTCAGTGTTGCTTCAACATCCTGAAAGTTCCAACCCATCACTGTGGGAGAACCACCATTACAGAGTTACAAGAGGTTCAAGTAGGCCCAAAATCATTTATCAAGTCAATAGGAGTGGACAATATATGAGAGTTTGCCAACTTCAGCATCATATCGAAAATTAACAGAAAATAATGCTTCTAAGGCAGCAATCTCAGTCGGAAGGCAATTTGGTCAAAGGGTGGAACTTTAAGGGTGCATGTCATTTCTTACCTTCCTGGTCTCCAGTTCTGCAGGTTCAGGTGTAGGTGTTTTCACAGATGGTGGGACAATGGGCGACGTTACAGCCTCCTGTTGTGGTTGCTGAGGCATGGGCATCCCAAATGCAGTCAAAGGATAAATTCCATTCCTTCAGGTTGAAGTTAAAGATCAAAGGTTACTGATACAACACGGTATAGAAAACAAACATACAACTTTCAGGAAAACAACTTCTGGAACATTCAACTTCACATATTTCTAAAATGAATATACCTGGAATCTAATCTAATCTAAGCGAGAATAAAATCAACCCCACCATGGAATGCTTACCTCACATCCTCTAAAAATTTATCCAACTCCAGTGCAGGAAACTGGGAGAATCTGTGGGAAAACAAAACAAACAATGTCCTCAGAAAACATACAAACCGTAGCTCAGTTTGAAATAAATCAAAAATTAAGAATTTTAAATTTGCTTCAATGAACTGCATTAAGTGTTCAAAAATAAAAAAGGCTCGTTGATATTGTATGCACAATCCAAATGCATCACGGATTTAAATACACCGAATCCAGTTGGTGAACTTGCACTTCATTCAGATTGCAGACCTGTCTGCAAATTATATGAAGCGTTGACATGATCAAAATTGTATGCAAACTTAACTGTAAAAAGAAATGAAATATAATCTTTCAACCATCAGTTGTAATTGTTCAAGATACACCTGAATTGTAACCAGCACTTGCAGATGTTACAAATGAGCTTCAACTTGGTGAGGCTGTTGAACAAAGTCAGAGCAGGTGGAATTGGGGTATTATGCCAATGTAGACTGAGAATTGGTTAACAGACAAAACAGTAGGAATAAATAGGTCTCTGTGTGTTTGGCAGGCTGTGACTCAGGGTATATCACAGATCGGTGCTAGTTCAGCACAGACTGAAGATCAACATGGAATGTTCCGATTTTACGTGGCTCAATTCAGAATGGAAATTATTGACAATCCACATCAATGATCTGGCAACAAGGACCAAATGCAACATTTCTAAGTTTGCTGAAAATATAAAGCTGTGTGTGTGAGGAGTGGTGAGGATGCAGAGGCTTCAATGGGAGATGCAAGAGACTGCAGATACTGCAACCTGGAGTAAATAAAACAAACTGGTGAAGGAACTCAGCAGGTCCAGCAATATCTGTGGGAGGAAAGGAATTGTCGGAGTTTTGGGTCAAAACCCTGCATCAGGTCCTGCTGCTTGATCCGCTGAGTTCCTCCAGCTGATTGTTTGTAGCATGATGAGAAAACAGATTAGCCCAATTCTTTCCAATCCAGATCTATAGTATGTTGGTTGTGCCTACAATACCTGATCTGTACTCCTTCTGCATCATGGTGGAAAATCTCTGCCAGAACTGCAGTCATATCCATGTTTTTTGTTATTTCTTCCAAAGCATTTTCAGGAATCATGTCTACAAAATGAGAAAACTGTATTAAGACCATATTCAGCCTATGAATAGATACACAATTCAAAATAGCAAAGAAACTATTCCAATCCTAAATATTAAAAAAATAAATTGCTTTTCTTTTTAAAAGATTGCCAGTTACAGCCAGTGACTCCCCTTTCTGAAAAAGATGGCAAAAATCAAGGAACTGAACTCGAAAAGTTGAGTGGCTCCAAAACTTGTGCTTGAAATGGGTTCTAGCTCATAGGGCACCAGGACCAACACTGGGGAAAGTGGAAGCAGTACCGTTGGGACAGTCTCATTTATGGGATCAGTGTGCTAGCAGGCCAAGGCCAGATAGAAATGTCAGAAATAATAAACAGACTGTGACAGGAGAGTGCAAAAACAAAAAGCAAACTAGTAGATAAGGCTAGAGGTTACAAAAAAGAGTAAAGGCACTGCAACTGGATGTACATAACATTTGAAACAAATGATACATGGAGACCACGAATAGAAACAAGTAAATATGATTTGACAGTCATTATCGAGACATGCTGCAAGGTAACTGACAAAGCCCCTGAATATTGAGCGGTAAATAAGAACATAAATAGGAGCAGGATGAGGCCATCTAGCCTGTCAAGCCTGCTCCCCATTCAATAAGATCATGGCTGATCTGGTCGTGGACTCAGATTCACCTACCTGCCTTTTTCCATAACCCTCAATTCTCCAACAATGCAATCCTAACTGTGTCTTAAACATATTTAATAACATAGCCTCTACTGCTTCCCTGGGCAGAGAATTTCACAGATTCACTATTCTCTGGGAAAAGCAGATTCTCTGCATCCCCATCCTAAATCTACTCCCCTGAATCTTGAGGCATGTCCTCTAGTTCTAGTCTGACCTACCAGTGGAATCAACCTTTCTGCCTCTATCTTATCTATCCCTTTCATAATTTTATATGTTTCTATAAGATCCCCTCTCATTCTTCTGAATTCCAGCCAGTTTAGTCCCAGGCGATTCAATGCCTCCTCACAGGCTAACCCCCTCATCTCTCGAATCAATCTGGTGAATCTCCTCTGCACCATCTCCAAAGCCAGTACATCCTTCCTCAAGCAAGGAGACCAGAACTGAACGCAGCCCTCCAGGTGCGGCCTCACCAGTACCCTGTACATTTGCAGCATTACCTCCCTGCTCTTAAATTCAATCCCTCTAGCAATGAAGGCCAACATTCCACTTGCCTTCTTGATAACCTGGTGCACCTGCAAACCACCCTTTTGCGGTTCATGCACAAGCACTCCCAAGTCCCTCTGCACAACAGCATGCTGCAATCTTTCACCATTTAAATAATATGGTCTTTATTTTTCCTTCCAAAGTGGATGACCTTGCATTTACCAACATTGTACTCCATTTGCCAGACCCTTGACCACTCTCTGCATCCTCTGCACAATTTGCTTCTCCACTCAATTTAGTGTCATCAGCAAATAATACTCAGGAAGAAAAAAAGCTAGGATGATAAAGGAATGCCTCAATTAATTAATGGTCTAAGAACAATAGGATGATCTATGTTCAGGAACCAAGATAAAGGAGTGGTTTGGATGGCGATGCTAAATAATAAAAAGGCATGAAGTCACTCATGGGAGTGATATATACAGGCCCTCTAACAGTGACTACATAGAACACTACAGTATAGGCCCTTCGGCTCACAATGTTCTGCTGACATTTTATCTTGCTCTAAGATCTATCTAACCCTTCCCTCCGACATAGACACATGAATGATAGAGAAATGGAGGACTATCTAAGAGTCTCTTAAATGTCCCTAATGTATCTGCCCCCACAACCTCTGCCAGCAGTGCATTCCACTCACCCACCACTCTGTGTAAAAAAACTTAGCATTTGATATCCCCCTTATACCTTCCTCTAATCACCTTAAAATTATGTCCCCTTGTGTTAGCTATTGTTGCCCTTGGAAAAAGTCTCTGACTATCCACTCGATCTATGCCTCTTATCATCTTGTACACTACACGGTAGGACAGAATATAAAAGGAAAATGGGCAAGAAAGGTGCAGTATTGATCATGAGGATTTTTAATCTACATATTGACCAGAAATAACAGATGAGCAAAGGTAGCCCAGATAAAGTCCCATGTAAAAGAAATTTTCTGGATAATCTCATAAACCAAAAATCTGTTACCTAATTTGAGAATATCTGAGTCATAGATACAATAGTTAAAAAAATCTAATAATCTCCAGAAGATCTGAGATTAACTGAAGTGGTACTATGGAACATATAGAGCAGATAGCCGTCAGATATTGAACCCATATGCTGATTGAGAGATTGAATCACTTTCAAGCTAACTATTAGATGGTCAGCTGTTCAAACAACTTTTCTGTGAGCTATTAAACACTTCAATAAAAAATTAGAAATACTCAGGTCAAGCAGCATCTGTGGAAAAAGAAAAAAATTAATGCTTTATATTTAAATGACTTTTCATCAAAAGGTCACCACCACTTGAAACATTTCTTTCCCTTCAAGCAGATATTACTTGACTGAGTATTCCAGCTAGTACTTTTTTTTTCACATTTCAATATGTTGAAGCCTTTGCAAACTCTTACATACATCTACAAGAAACAATTGTGGCAGGCTTACTTTACATTCATGATTTTTGTGCACAAGTATAAACCTAAAATGCAAGTAACTGCAGGAAGAGATGTACTGTGATTCACTGTCAGCATTAGAACAGGAAACAGTCCCATATTACCTGCCAGCTCTTGCTCCACCCTTTCCCTCCACCTTTTTATACTAGCTATCTTCCCTCTTTTTTCCCCCCAGTCCAGATGAAGGGTGTCAACCTGAAACGTTGACTGTCCATTTCCCTCCACAGATGCTGCCTGACCCGCTGAGTTCCTCCAATGCCTTTGGGTGTTGCTTCATATCAAATCAACAGGTTAGAAAACTGGAGGACTAACCATGATATTAAGAAATTAATCCCACTGGATTCAGTGTTCAAGTAGGAGGAGTGGATTTTGAAATTCCAGCAAATACAATAAGAATTAACCAAATAAAGTTTGTAAATATGGATATCCAATAAAGTAGCAACCATCCCAATTCTTGCTTTGCGAGATATTGCATACAAGCCAAACTTTGAATAAAAATGTTTGAGATTTACAGGCCTTTAATTAAAGTTGTAAAAATAAATTATATATTGAATTCAACTAGGGCAAATTAAGATTTCACAGAAAGCTCCTGTCACATTTGATATATCTACCTAAAACATTTTCTTTGCCACAGATTGGTAACATTTATTTCAAACAATTTCTGTATTTATTTCAATGGATCAAAGATGATAATTTAAGTTTGCATTAGTACTTACGAGGATGACTGACAATGCAATGCGCTGCTAACAACTTTAATGAAGGTACTTCAAACAGAGCTGGGTGAAAAAGAAGTTCTCGGGCAGTGGGACGTTTAATAGGATCAACTTCCAAACACTTCTGAATAAATTCCTGTCATGAAAAAGGAAAACAGGAAATACATTTAAAGGACTGATTTTCATTGGCTTTTTATACTAACTTTTTACCACCAGGAGCATATTGTGAACAAGTGCTCTAATTCAGTAGGTACCCTTCCAACTTACATTTGGCTTCTTAAAGTAACAATCTCCATTGTTCAATCTTTTCATCTTCACAAGCAAATCTTATTTCACTGATTAAAATAGTATGTAGTTGTTTCAACTTTGTGTTCTAGAATAGCATTTGAAACTGTTCAAGCAGCAATGTGTTGGATTTTCATTGTGTCGGTGGAAAATGGCTGATCATTTGTACCCTGGTTTCTTCCAGCATAATAGTCATAAGTGCATGCATAAATGTTTGCATTAGCTATTCAATATCAATTCCACTGACCCATTCTCACACCCAAAGTAATGTTTTTATATACATGTTCTAAGAGAATATTTGATGCAACATCTAGATGCTTCTACATCAGCTATCTTTACTGGAAAACCCATACCCTCTAAATAAACAAACAACTTCTGCAATCAGCACTTTTAAAAGTTATGGTGCCCTTGTAAACCAGATGAATAGTTCTTACCTATAGTCTTTATCCAAATCTTTAATAAGAAATGCTTTAAAAATACGCAACCTCAAAAAGAGGACATCCAAATAGTCCTTTTAAATTAGGTTACGGTGAATGTCAATTGTTTATATAGACCTTCCACAAAAACAACTGACCTAATCTCTTTCAATACCAACTATAGATAGGGTAGAATAAAACTAAAGATTTCCCCCAAGTGCACATTACAAAGTGAGTCACATAAAATAGACCATGTCCTCAACCAGTGGCTGATAAGATATAGCCAATTAAAGTCCATACCTTGGAGACAGCTCTGGCCATGGAAAAATTAAATAACAAATTTGTACTCTTATCAGTTTAATACAAGTGCTCAACTAATGCTTCATAGAGTTTTGGGGGGGGGGGGGCGTGGTGTAAAGGGAAGGTGTTCAATAATGGAAAGCAATGAACACAATATGCAAAATCTACGAGTTTTAAACACCAATCACAAACTGCATCTTCTATTAATATTTCATAATTAGTTTTATTCTTTTGAATAACCCAAATAGAAGTTTAGGCAGCAGAATGTTGCAGCAGTTAGCACCCTTGCCTCACAAATTCAAAGACCCCTGTTTGATCCTGACCTTGCATGCAGTCAGTATGGAACTTGCTCATTTCCCCCATGACCGAGTGGGTTTCCCCTGGCTGCTCAGGTTTCCTACCAGTGCCAAAGACATGATGGTTGTTCAATTAGTTAGCTGCTATAACCTGCCCCCAGTGTAGGTGGGTTGCAGGAGAATCCAGGGGGAGAAAAAGTTGATGGGAATTTAGGTAGCTAGTTCCATGATGGTCAGCATGAATGTGGTTACACCAAGCACCTGCTTCCATGGTGCATGAATCTATGATTCCAACTTGATTTGGTTGTTGATAACACACTAAAGCACTGAGTCAGCTATTAAATTCACAAACAATTTCACCTTGCCCTAGAAATTCACGTCTCCATCAAAGGAGACATTTACATGAAGTCATAACTTGCTGCAAGGCAGCAGTGCATCTTTCTCAGCCACAAAATTTTAAACAATGCAAATCAATGTAGTTAGGAGTGTGTAATTTAAAAAAAAATCACTATAATTGAATTAAATGAACAGTAGTTCTGAAACCACCTAATTCCCTCACTGACATCTACTCACATTAGCAGTAGTAAGGTGCAGTTACATAAAGTTCAGTACCATTACAAATGTCCCCATGCAGATGATTAAAAGCTAAATTTTCATTTGGGCCTATTAACACCTTTTGATCTAATGAAAACCACAAACTAAATCCATATTCCACAACTCTGTGAATGAATGTTATGCTTGAAATTACTGTAAAAATATTGCAATACATACTCTTTGTAGAGTGTCTTCAAGTAACTGAATAGCATTATTGATTGCTTCTTGTGACACATATGATGATTCACCATTACCCTGGATCTCCAATACTGCCATCTAGAAGAGCAGAAAGAGTGATTTATGGATTCAGACAAATTGGACAATGTCTACTTCAACTACTTGAAACACAAGTACTAAAAAGCTGTATTCATGATTATTTTTCCATTCTCCTCAATTTACTTCAGAATAACAGCAATAAATCACAAGTACACTCCCATGGAAAGGTACAACTCCCAATAAAAAGTGATTTCATAAGCTGATCACAGTCCAAAATAAAGAACAAAATAGCCGACAAGTTTTCCAATTTCTTTCAGCATTTGGTAGCATAGAAGTTCAAGACAAAGTTAAATTGTGAATTTCTATTTTAGTTCTTCCAAAATAACTTTAATGTTGAAACATCTAGCAAATGGTTTTCTATACGAGCATCACTCCACGAAGTGAGTGACGGTCAGCTATTCAACCACAAAATGCTTAGCCATCATCCACACAAATGTGCCCATTGGGGTCACTGGACAGAACTCTTAATGGCTCTATTTCCAAGCAAGCATTGCCCCAGTTCAAATCAGACATTTGAACATGGCTTAGAACTGAGCTCAAAAGTGGTTTTGAACATCAGGAAAGCAATTTTTTTTTAAAAAAAGGACAGTTTTTGAGTACAAAAGTCCTATCCCAGATAAATGACATTTTCCTCAAAAGTTTAGAGCTTGGCTGCCTCCAAACTGCATTTCATCAATTATAGAAGTATATAAAATCATGAGGGACATAGATAAGGTGCATGGTCAAAGTCTTTTTGACAGATAGGGGAGTCTAAAACTTGAGGACATAGGTTTAACATGAGAGGAGAAAAATTTAAAAGGGACCTGAAGGACAACAATTTTTCCCTGCACAGAGGGTTTTGGATATATGGAAATGAGCTGCCAGAGGAAGCTGTAGAAGTAGATATAATTACAATATTTAAAAAGGCATTTGGACAGGTACATGGATAGGAAACATTTAGAGGGATAGGGGCCAAATACATGCAAATGGGACTAGCTCTGATGGACATCTTGGTCAGCTTGGAGGAATTGGGCCAAGGGGCACGTTTCCATGCTCGGTGAATATGATGACGAAAGAGTGATGGGACTGGATATCACTGGGGTGGGCCAAAGGAAGTTGTTTTCCATCTTCAAGTGGCTGTCCAATTTGCAATAGATTGAACTCTACATCTTGTTCAGGCTTAAGATGGTCATCCTAAATGAATGATGGTGGCTAAAATAGAAAATATCTTCCCTTTAAACCACAGGACCTATTCTTAACCATATGGGAGGTATCAAGGGCAAGGAAATGATGAGCTCAAAATGTCACATTCCCATTTAATTTCTCCTTTCCTTCAAATGTAAACTTCACACATACCTCTAATGCACACATTCCAAATGAATAAATATCAACAGCCGTAGTCACATTTGTTACAGCTGTAAAAAACAAATCAGCATTAGAATACTAAATTACTATAAAAATTTCACACATTAGTATTGTAGCATTAAAATCCTAACAAATAATTGAACCAACCTTAAAGGATCTTTGATTTCAACTTTCTTTTTAAGAGAACTAATGTGAAAGATGCTTTAATGGCCCTCATGTGGATTACAAGATCACTTTTTTTAGGGCTGAAAATCAATCCAACTCAGCCAACGTCAGACTGGCTTGTGGGAGCACAGCGGCACTATGCACAGAGGCTCAGCTAATAAAGCTGCTGCCTCATAGCTCCACCAACCCAATTCAACCCTGACTGCTGGTGTTAACTGCGATGTATTTGTGCATTCTCCTTATGGCCACATGGGTCTCCTCCCACACCCCAAAAATGTTGGTTGGGAAATTAAATAACCACCTTAAGTTGCTCATGTATCAAAATGCAGTAGAATCTGAGAGGGGCAGGGATTCATGGGAACGTGGGAAGGATAAAGTGGGTTGGGGTAACATTTCAGCACTAAACCCCCTACGGCCCACAATGTTGTGCCAACATTTTAATCCCGCTTTAAGATCTATCTAACCCTTCCCCGTCCCACATGCCTCTCCATTTTTCTATCATTCATGTGGCTAAGAGTCTCTTAAATGTCCTTAGTGTAACTGCTTTCACAACCTCTGCAGGCAGTGGGTTCCAAGCAGCCACCATTCTGTGTAGAAAACTTACCTCTGACATCCCCCCCTTATACCATCCTCCAATCGCCTTAAAATTATGGTCCCTCGTGTTAGTCATTTTCACCCTGGGAAAAAGTCTCTGACTGTCCACTCGATCTATGCCTCTTAGATCATTGGTTTGGTCACCTAGTCATTCTCCAGCTAAACAACAATGCTTTCATCAGCTCCTGGGTCGACTCATGTAAGGATTACTTGCAACTAAGTTTAGACAACAAAATTTATTTATTTTTACTGTTTTGAGTTCTCTAGAATGTGAATTAATCACAATTTGTTTAGTTGTGAACAATCGTTGTTACTTCAAGGCTTGCTGTCGTCTTTTTCAGGCAGTCCCTTGAAACGGAATTATTTGGTTTATTATCGTCACATGTACCGAGGTACAGTGAAAAACTTGTCTTGCATACCATACATACAGATCAATTCATTGAGGTATTTCAAGGGAAAACAATAACAGAATGTAGAATAAAGTGTCATAGTGACAGAGAAAGTGCAGTGAAGGCAGACAATAAGGTGCAAAGTCATAATGAGGTAGACTGTGAGGTGAACAGTCCATCTTATTGTACTGGGGAACTGTTCAATAGTCTTATAAGACTGTTCAATAGTCATAGCAGTGGGATAGAAGCTGTCCTTGAGCCTGGTGGTATGTGCTTTCAGGCTTTTGTATCTTCTCCCCGATGGGAGAGGGGAGATGAGAGAATGTCCAGGGTGGGTGGGGTCTTTGATTGTGCTGGCTACTTCAAGGGCAGTGAGAAGTATAGACAGGGTCCATGGAGGGGAGGCTGGATGACTTGCTTCCACTTGTATTCTATGGATTCTGAGGTCGCTATGGGAAATGCAGAGTCTTCAACAGCTTTCTTTAAAGGTATCTTTATTAAATATCACACGTACGTTGAAACACACAGTGAAATGCATCTTTCGTGTAGAGTGTTCTGGGGCAGCCAGCAAGTATCGCCACACTTCCGGCGTCAACAATAGCATGCCCACAGTTTCCTAACCCGTATGCCTTTGGAATGTGGTGGGAAACTGGGGCACTCCAAGGAAACCCACGCAGACATGGGGAGAATGTACAAATTCCTTACAGACAACGGCCAGAATTGAACCTGGGTTGTTGGCACTGCAACAGCATCATGCTAACCGCTACTCTACTGTGCCTGCCCTCTACACTACTGTATCTGCTTAGGGCAGGTGAACAGACAGCTCGAAAGTGTGCTGCAAGGTGCACACAATTTATGTAGGGCTTCTATGTGCTTCTGATGTAGAAAGGCAAGCTTCTCAATACCACCCTGAACAACCATTCTTCACTTCAAGTGGTCATGGACACATGCAGGAACCAGTGAAGATACTGTATTTCTTCAAGGAAGCTTTGAACACCACCTTGAATCTGTTCATCTGTCCAAGTGTCTTCTGTGAGAAATCTTAAGAGTGTCTATTTCAGGAGTCTGGTGTCAACCACGTGAAGGAAATACCCTACTTAACATTACCAACTGATTGTTAAGTGGACTTCAGTACTAGGGATGGTGGCGTGGGAGAGGACACTGACATTAATTTGCTTATCCTTCCTGTGGATTTGGAAGATTTTGCATAGACAGTTTTGGTATCATCTTTCCAGTGCTTTTAGGTGCCCACTGCTGCCCAGTAGACCATGAGTTTATGCCATGTCCAAGGTCTTGACCTTCAAATACCCCTTCCTTCAGTCTGCCAAAGGCAGTGCTGGCACATTGAAGGCGACACTGAATTTCATCATTGGCCTTTGCCAAGAGATGGCTTCTGATGTAGTCTACACCATGGGCTTTCACCATGTACCTTCATTGTTGGAGGGAAATGAGGTGCAGCAGGGAAGGTCAAGAGAGGATTATGGTCTTGCAGCTTCCACCTCTAGCATGCCTAAGTGAAGGCGATGACAACAGCTTAGAGCTTTGGCTCTGAACACACAGAGACAAGCATCATCTGTATACTGCAGCTCAATCACCTGCTGCTGTCTGTAAGGAGGTTGTACGTTCTTCCCAGGTCTGTGTGGGTTTCCTCTGGGTGCTCTGGTTTCCTCGCATATTCCAAAGACGTAGGGGTTAGGAAGTTGTGGGCATGCTACGTTGCTGCCGGAAGCATGGCGACATTTGCAGGCTTCCCCCAGAATGAACACTCGACGCAAAAGATGCATTTCACCATGTGTTTTGATGTACACATGACTAATAAAGATCTTATCTTTGACCTGGGTTATTTTGGTTCTCGAATGTTTCCATTTAGATCTGGAGATTAGCTGTACTCCTGCAATAAGTGTAGTATAATATTGGTTGTAAAGAATGAATGTTACTTTAAGTCTCGTTATGTCTTTGAAGACTATTATTTGAATAATGTATTCTGGCACAACAATGGTTCAAGTCTGAAGAACAAATGAATAAACTACCTCAAGCAAAGTGCGAGTGATGTCTCCTTGTTAAGGTTCATACTTTCTGCATTGGACTTGAGAATCACTATGTATTTATTAATCATTAAACCTTCAGGCAAGTCAAATGGTG
Source organism: Rhina ancylostomus (assembly GCA_030265395.1). Classification (NCBI taxonomy): domain Eukaryota; kingdom Metazoa; phylum Chordata; class Chondrichthyes; order Rhinopristiformes; family Rhinidae; genus Rhina; species Rhina ancylostomus. Next base: position 131,693,410 of record JARFYF010000063.1, read on the forward strand.
CCTCATGCTCTATAATGTCCCTTGTAGCTTAAAGCAGCTTGGGATCTATGAACATAGTATAGCTGGGTTATACCAAATTTAAATAGTAACTACAGGATGTTCTACTCTAGCTATCTGCACAATGCAGTAATGTGCTGAAAGACAATATTAAACATTTCCTTTATGGTGTCTCTGAATTATTTTTCATCCATTGCAAGGCTTATCAGTTGAAACAAGGCAAAACAGTGTTCCTTCCTAGTAAAAAGATTCAACTAAAACTGTGCTGGAATCATTCACTGTTTTAGTGTAGATAGTACTGCTGCAAATACTTAAAACTTTGTTAAGCACAAATGGCTGGTGGTAAAGGTAGATGTCTGAATTCTCTGGCTTTGCCAGAGTAAACCTGGACACTGTTCAACAAGTTCTTCTTTCTTTGTAAAACAAAATCAATGAGAAAGTGTCCCTTTAGAAGGGGCATGCCAAAGTCTACAACAGAGTTCAGGAAAATTAGACACGTGTTAAGAACATTATATTATCAGGGGAAGAGCATGAAATTAGTTTGCATTAAAATAACAGTTCTATTAAGAAAGAAAAGCTTTAGTCCATATTTAAATACAACAGAAGAAAAACAATTACTTTCTCTTCCCACTGATTGCCACCCCCAAATCTAACCAATGAGCTGCTTATAAGGGGAAGTAAAGAACACCATGCTATGGCTCCAACATTAGTTAAACAACAATGAAAAAAGCTGACATGTTTTAAAATTGACCACATCCCATGTGCAGCAAAACAAAAACTATTCATTCAGTCCTGTTGTTGTAGGAACTTTCCTACAAAAGTTATGAAGGAAAAATTGGAACACACACAAAATGCTGGAGGAACTCAGCAGGTCAGGCAGCATGTGAGAGGGAATCAGAGGGTGTCATTTGTTGCTCCCGGTACAGCCTCCTCTACATCAGTGAGACCCGACACAGACTGGGAGACCGCTTTGTTGAGCGCCTTCACTCCGCCCTCCACAAAAGCAAGAATTTCCTGGTGGCCATCCACTTCAATTCCACATCCCACTCCCATATTGACACATCTATCCACAGCCTCCTCTATTGCCACGTTGAGGGCAGACACAGGCTGGAGAAACAACCTTGGTAGTCTCCAACCTGACAGCCTCAACATAGATTTCTTGAACTTCCAGTAACCCCTCCCCACCAATTTTCCCTCATTCCTGAAGCCCCCCCCTCACCCCTTCTCTTTCCCCTCCCCACCCTCATGACCTGCCCATCCATTCCGTACCTCCTTCCCTTTATTCCATGGTCTACTGTCCTCTCCTACCAAATTCCTTCTTTTTCAGCCCTTTACCTCTTCCACCAATCACCTCTCAAGTTTCTTTCACTACTTTCATCCCCCACTACCCCACCTCCCAAAACCTGGATTTACCTATCAACCTGCCAGCCTATGCTCCTCCCTCTCCCTTCTTACTCTGGTTTCTGCCCTCTTCCTTTCCAGTCGTGATGAAGGGTCTTGACCTGAAATGTCGACTGTTTATTTCCCTCCATGGATGTTGCCTAACCTGGTGAGTCCCTCCAGCATTTTGTGGGGGTTGCTCCAGATTCCAGCATCTGCAGAATCTCTTGTCTCTCAAGAGAAATTGGAAGATAGCATTCAGTAATGAAATAACCTGTCCCCCATTTGTAAGCAATGATGTTGTCCTACTTTGAATCAATAATAACTCTATCTTGTTAAGGATTAATCACATAGTAATCTGCTCCTTACCTCCATATTCTGGGGCAAAAAAGTGCAGATTCTTCTGTTCTTCTCTACAGGTTTTCACATGGTTATTAATTGTATCAGGTGCAACTGCAAAATAATGTTTCGAGGTTAGATGAAAGAGCTTGTACAACGTTGCAGCTTTATTATTCAATCTAAGAG
>JARFYF010000063.1:131718032-131729024 GCA_030265395.1 Rhina ancylostomus
TTTTTACAATTGACAGGCTGAAGCCGGCTCATTTAGACCTGGACCAACCAGTAGTGGTCCAGCCGGCACGATGCAGGAGCAGGCCATCCAAGTCATAGTTTATTTACTCCTGGTTTTTCCAATTTCAGGTAACCCACACCCGCAGTGTTCTTCACACACACATCACACTCACCAGTCCACCTAGTTTTTTTCTTCTTCTTTCCCATCTCCTCTCCCCACCATTCCATCATCCCCTTCCCATCTTGTTCAACTTATCACCTACCTGCCTCTGTCCCACCCCTCCCTCACACTGCCCTCTTCCCACTCAGTCCTGATGCAGGGTCTCAACCCAGATCAGTATATACCTTTTGCCTCCACAGATGCTGCCTGACCTGCTGAGTTCTTCCAGTGTTTAGCACCCATAGCGTCCTTTGTCTCCTAATTTAAAACCTGATAGTTAAAGGGCTGTTATGGAAAGTACTCTCAATAAGATATATTTACATAAAAATTGTGTGTGATTTGGATCAATCTATAGCTGGAATCTTCAACTCTGATATAGCAAGCTACAGTACAAAGACATTAGGTATGTTACCAATGCTAGATTGGGAAATTACATTAAAAAGATAGTAAGCAAGCATGGTTAACATTTAATTACATTGTTTACAATATACATCCTTTAAGGCAAAATAAAGTAACAGGACACATAGTCCAGACACAGCTAAAGGTAGTTAAGACAGATTGGCAGACACAGTATTCAGAGAATCAAGGCATAGGAGATTAATGCAAGAAAGTGATGCCAAGATAAAAGATCAGCCATGATATTTTTTAATGGTGAGGTGGCCAAATAGTCCACTCTGCTTTCTGTTCTTATGTTCCAACCACCATTTTCCATTCTCTGAAGTACATTTAAAATAGTGAATTACCCTCATCTCCAATAATCTAAGACAACCTATAGATCTGGATTTATAACAGTTGTTGCTGTGCCCCAGTGCTGTTGTATACTTAAATCTTAGTAATACCCAGTACCACAAACTCATGTCTCTTTTTGCACAATGTGCTTAAAACAGTTGTAACAGGGAACCAATAAGATTAAATATAAAGGCAAATACATTTTGGACTGAAGAATCCAATGACCATATGCACAGGACTAAAACTAAACAACCACACAGTTGCAGACATTAAAATGTTCCTGCAACTATACTCTTGGGCTTCATAAAATCAAAGCCAGCTGAGTTTTTGTTGCCAAGTTATACGTGCAGACCAAGTCTGACCTACACTAAAACAATGAAGGTGATGTGAAGGCACAGATTTCACAGTTAAATCGTTACTTTAGTCGAACATAACCTAAAAAGATTGATATCATTTCTTTCTGTGCCACTTTGCTTCTGGTTTTATGTTCTTTGAATGTAATCATTCCGAACCATTTTGGTACACAAGCTATGCAAAAAGCCATCCTTTGACAAAGCACATGAAACTGCACTGACAATATTCCAGAGGTGCCAAGCTTTAACCTTAGATGAACATTCTCCTATAGTGACATTTTACTAAAAGTTACAGCTTCACCTATCCACCAACTGTGCCATAAACTGCACTTCATTAACATTAAAGAATGATGATCCATTGGCAAGAAGGGCATAGTCTATAGATTTCTGGAAAAGATTATTCAGCTGGCCTCGGTATAGTAAAACTACAAATAATCACTTAAACTGCTGATTAAGTTTTTGCATTAGACCAAACAGGATACTTTTCTGTGTGGTTAGTAATGGGAAACAAGGTGGTAGAAGGAAAAGGGACAGCCCCTCTCTTACTCACGTTGGTGGAAACGCAATTTCCTATGTTGATTTTCTGAATAATGTTTGCTAAGTAACAGATAAAAAAGACTTCTGGTGTCTGTCACTCTCCAAAGCAGGCCACTCAGATGCTGTCTATAGTTAACTTGTAAAGGATCAACTTAAGTCGCTGCCAAAGGTTGAGTTTGAAAAAAAAATCAGCCATGAAGAGTGAATTATTCACAGTATTGCTAACTTTGAAGTTGAAATGGACAATATTATTATGACTTTCCCTCAAAGCCCAAAGCAATCTGGAACATGCACAAATGCATAATTTAGCCATGCATAAAATGCAATGCACCATTTTCACTCACTCCCATTATAATCGTGTCCTGATTGAACTGTACATACAAAATACAGCAAATTAAAAGTCAATAGTTGTCCTCAAACAGATCATTGTGACATTAACCCAATTTATTAATCAAACCACATTTTGTTGCATTGCCCACTGTCACAATCATTTCTCTTTAACTGCTCCATCCAAGCAAAGAGTTTATCACTAGCAACATGCAAATTAAATTTTAATCCAAACAATTTAATAAGGATAGTATTAAATTCCAGCTAGTGTTCAATCAGCATTGCATTACTTGTATCTCAACTGCAACAGCAAAAGTAAAAATTAATCATTCTTGTTTGGATTTGGAGAAGGGGCAGGAAGAGAAGAGTTTATGAAAGCAACTTAATTAAAGCTTCGGAAATATAAATTTACACCTGAAATCTAATCCTGACCAAGTAAATGCACTAGGCAAAGCAGGTAGGGGGTGGGGGGTGGTTGGGAAAGAAAAATATATGAGAAAACAAGAGGTTTAAGGGGTAAAACAAGAGGAAAAAAGAGAAAAGTATGAGAAAAGTTTAAAAATAAAGTATATAGAGCTGACTGCATGCACTGACATCAAGATGTAGTCTAGTTAGTCTAAACAGTGCTTCCACTTAGCTGGAATAGAATAGTCTACTGACGTTAATTTGGCCCACACAAGCTCGGCCAACGGTCACAGACAGGAGCTGGCTCTCAAGTATACCAGCTTGGCAACAGAAGCAGTAATATCATCACAGATTATTCATTCTTTTTTCAAAATATTAGCAATCAAGCATTGCGACTTATTGGTTTGGATGATCTGTGATTTTTAGTTGGCATGAAATAATGCAGTTAAATGGTGCTGGTGAGGAAGAGTGCAAGTAATAATTTCTTGTTCACATTGATAACCTAGCAATTCATACACATTAAATTAATAAATTGTCAAAAGACAGGCTTGATGGGCCAAATCAAATTTTCCATTTCCTCAATAACTCTTCATATTGCTATATAGATTCACAATATTGTGAGTTAAAGTTTCTGATACTTACCAGATCCAATTTTTATAAGTCCATTATGCTGGATGAATATTGTATCACAAGTCAGATTGCCATGGATGATGGGAGGATCACAGGAATGGAGGTAGCTGGTTAAAAGAAAACAACAACTCCAAACTTTTGGTTACTTTGAATATGCACAGAATTTCACTGAACTGAGATGTGTTTAGTGAATCAGCACAATGGCATCATACAAAAAAAGATCTTTTGCTTGGGATGAGAGAAAGTTATATAATTCAAGGAAATTAAATATCTTCACTGTTTAAATAATTTAAACATTTTTGAATATTTCTCATTTTATTTATTTATGGCTGTTAAAAGACTATTGCATGGTCCCCTCGTACGATAAGATGGACTCTTGACCTCATAATCTACCTCTACATGGCCTTGCACCTTACTGTCTGCTGCACTGCACTTTCTCTGCAACTACAACTCTTTATTCTGCACTCGTTTTTCCCTTGTACTACCTCAATGTACTGATGTGATGAAATCTATATGGATAACATGAAAAACAATGTTTTTCACTGTACCCCAGTACATGTGACAACAATAATAAACCAATTTAAATCTAATTTGATACCAAGTCCCCACAGTTTAGGGCCATAGTATTATTTTAACTCGTAAAATGGAAAATGTTTATTATTTCAATAGCGCATATCAATGTGCCACTATTTCCACCAGATGTTGAAGATCTCTAGGTGACATTACCAACTTTCCATCAGTCACATTCTAAGACTACAAGCAAATGAAAGATAAGGCAACCGATTAATTGCAACCAGACTAAAATGCTACAGGAACAATGGACTTAATAGGCAATTAGAAGATTGAATTATTTTGATTAATTTTCAAATCTGAATTCCATTTACCAGTTATAAAAACAAAGAATATAGTGCAGTTCTACACTTCTGATTAGTACCTGGAGAGAGGAAAAAGGCAGCTGTTTAAGAAATATGACATTAAACTAAATGCTGAAAGTACTTAAGCAGCAACAGTAAAGATATGCTCTTATGAATTCACAACTACACAGCATATTTAAGAACTTGCAACTGTATTTGGATGGAAAGATTTGCCAACTCTAGTTTCAGAGCCATTTTTTCCCCCATTAATTTGTTTATCTCACATGTGTACCTTAAACCAGCATGAAACGGCAAAAGATTGGGAGGTTCAAATTCTGCACGACTCTCTACACAAAACTAAGTTCTGTGCTAGAGTTTTCTTAAAAATGTTTCATCGCCACTTTACCTCCATATCATCCTGACTTAAGGAAATTTAAAATATTTCACAATTTTTAATCCAAATTTCCCACTATCCTGGGAGTGGATGTGGCTTTATGAAACTAATAATCAGTTGAATAATTATTTTTTATTGATACTCTCCTCTCCACTAATTTAGATATAAATTTAGGAAATGTTAAATATAATTACAAAGTCCTGCTTTACATTATTTTACCTCAAATCGGCAATATCATTTTGAACCATTTTTCTCTAACCTCAACTTGCAGTCCTGCATCGTTGTTGTCAAGTTTCCAATTTAAATTGTTATTTTTAGAGCAAGTTGATATTTAAAATAAAAGTAAACTTGAACTTTGTCATTAGTAAGTCCAAGTAGGCTCAAATTCTCAATCCACAAATTGTTTTACAATAACAATCAGGGCAATTTGACATAGATCAATCATGTATCTTGAGTTTCTGAGCATACCAGTTAACCTGCCATTACCATTGCTCATGGCACAGAAAAGTGGGTTCAGAATAAAACTCTTCTGCTATCTGCTTTGTAGACAAAGATTTTCTTCAATTTGCGCAAGGCCACTACATTAAGTAGCAATCTGTTAGATTTTGCTGCAGCAAATTGGGACAAAAGCAAACTTAAAATGTCTGGTGAGCAAAGACTGAAATTAATTAATCATTCAGCAATGAAGCAGTTTTGAGATTGCAAACAACTGCCCTTAATATGGCACCCACGAGTTGGCTGCGTTGTTTGAAAATGCACAGCTAACTTCACCACCACTCTACTAGCCAAGATTTAATGTCTCTAGTGCTTATTGTGGGGGAGGGGTGGTGAGGGGGAAGAATTTGGCAGAAGGAAAAAGCTACCAGGTATTCCATTCCCAGCCATAGAGAGGCACTTGCGCTCTCCAACACTGCTCATGCTCACTGCCTAGGCTTATTTATTTGAAAGACTACCAGTACTTGCAAAACACAGCTAAACAGCCGCCAAGTATTAATAAGGACAAGGAAAAAGATGTCCATCACCAGAAGTGGGATAAATTTCAGTACTGACTTCTTACCTCAAGGCAGACAAAATCTGAGTGCACCATCGCTTCCAGGCCTGCATAGAAATGAGCAAAGTTACAGTCGAACAGGAATCTTAAAACAAAAATCTAGTTTAATTAAAGTTTGCTTGTGTGAAATACATTTTCCCCAATTATGGTTAAAGCATGAAGCAATCCCAGAAGCATGGCTAATACTGCCACTTTTAAGTAGCATTCAGATGGAATTATTCGCAGAAAAAAAAACGTTAACACTTTGATTTATTAACCCACTCTGGTAGGTGTCTTGTCTTCAGGATGGCAGGTCACATTTAAAGATTTGCATCAATAAGCAGTAAGAAAAAGGATTTCAAATCAAACTGGTTTCACTTCACACTACAGACAAAAAAAATTTAAACACAACAGGTTTCCAAACAGTTATTTTAAAAGAGATTTTCCGTTTTACAAATGAACTTACAGGGACATAGCTCACTTTTGTGATTTTATTATTATGTGCTGAATTAATTAAAAAGTAAAGTGAGAGAGAAAATATATATTGGAATCAAAGATGCCTGGTTAGGATGGATATCTGTTCCATCCATCAGATACAACATGTCCAAATTCTCTATTTCTTCATCTTCCATAACATGGTTGCCAATTATTGCAATTAAAACTCTATAAAGCAGCAGCACTGGCTCAGTAAGTTTGGCATGATGATTTCAGATACACCAGTTTTTCAATATACAGTCACATGGCATTGGAAAAAAAAGCATGGCCAGGGTTTAATTGCTCGTATTTACTTGCCCAAGGGTATACAAGGTATCTTCTTTAATTGCCTATTTTCTGCAGCTAAAGTATCCCATTATACAAGTAAGAAATTTCAAGATTTGACAAGATGGTGAAACCCAGACAAGTGTGAAGTGGTTCATTTATGATGGCAGAATGAAGTATTAATGGTAAGACTCTTGGCAGTGCGGAGGATCAGAGGGATCTTGGGGTCCAAATCCATAGAACACTCAAAGCAGCTGCATAGGTTGACTCTGTGGTTAAGGCAGCATACGGTGTATTGGCCTTCATCAATCGTGGAATTGAACTTAGGAGCCAAGAGGTAATGTTGCAGCTATATAGGACCCTGGTCAGACACCAGTCGGAGTACTGCGCTCAGTTCTGGTTGCCTCACTACAGCAAGGATGTGGAAGCCATAGAAAGGGTGCAGAGGAGATTTACAAGGACGTTGCCTGGATTGGGGAGCATGCCTTATGAAAACAGGTGGAGTGAACTTGGCCTTTTCTCCTTGGAGCGATGGAGGATAAGTGACCTGATAGAGGTGGAAAAGAGGCATTGATCGTGTGGACAGTCAGAAGCCTTTTTCCCCAGGGCAGAAATGATTGCCACAAGAGGACACAGCTTTTAGGTGCTCGGGAGGAGGTACAGAGGAGATGTCAAGGATAATTTTTTTTTAAACACAGAGTGGTGAGTGCGTGAAATGGGCTGCTGGCAACGGTGGTGGTGGTGGATATGATAGGGTCATTTAAGAGATTTTTGGATGGGTACACGGAGCTTAGAAAAATAGAGGGCGATGGGTAAGCCTAGTAATTTCTAAGGTAGGGACATGTTTGGCACAACTTTGTGGGCCAAAGGGCTTGTATTGTGCTGTAAGTTTTCTATGTTTCTATGTGAAGCAATATACACAAGTTGGACTTGCTGGCATTTCTATGTACATTTGACCCTTCCTCATAAATGGCTGAGGTTGCAAGCACGGGAACTGCTGTTGAAGAAACCTTCAGGTTCCTGGATTACATTTCAATAATTGTATGTAATGCAGCCATAGTGCAGCACTTGTATATCCAGCAAATTTGAAAGAATTCTTTTCATCCAGACAGTGGTTGAAATCGGCAATGCACTACTGAGGGATTGGTAAAGGCAGACATTCTCACAAGTAATTAAATGAGCACTTGAAGCACCATGGCAGAGAAGACTATGGGCCAAGTGTAGAAAGTGTGATTAGTGTTGATATGTACTTGATGGCTGGCATGGACACAGCGAGCTAAAGGGCCCGTTTCCACCCTGTATGACTAAGTAAAAGCACAGCTGATAATATTTCATTTCATTGACAGATCTGCAAGAATGAAGTCAAGTAACCTTGCTACTCATGTTTCTGTCTGTCACATGCAAAATCTCGCAACAAGATTCTTCAAGACTTTACTAGCTCAGTTTGTGATTATGCCATGAACCACTTTCAGCAACTGACATTGAAGTTCCTAGCCAGCACAAATGCTGTGGTAATACCATTCAGTGCTTCTTCAAGACAGCATTCAATGTGGAAACCACCAATTCCTAAGTAAAGGGAGGGCTGTAGACATCAGTTGGAGGTTTACTTACTCAAGTTGGGCAGATGCATGGTTATCACCAAGACATACATTTATTGCCTATCTGGCAGTAAAACTATTTCAAACTGCTTAAGATGCTTTCAGGATTGTGGATAGGGAGTTCCAGGATTTCTATCTGATTAAGATGTAACAGCAATATACTGCTAACCTGACTGGAAAGGGAATTTGTAGGTGGCAATGTTTCCTTTTGTACAGTGCCCTTTCCTTCCAAATGGCACAAGTGGATCTGCGAGAGGCAGTGTTGAGCTTCAAATAACAACAGTACATTTTGCTAACAGTACATTTTGCAGCCAACATGCCAGGAAATAGAATGTAGGCCAATCGAGTGAATTGTTTGTTCAGAAGGGAAAAGCTTCTGGTTTGTCATTGGATTTGCATTCATCTAGGTAAATGGAGAGTGCATTCCATCACAGACTTGATCTACCTTGTCAATGTTGGGAAGGATTTAAGGTATCAGGAGGTGAGTACCTGCCACAGGATACCCAGATTGTGACTTGCTCTTGTAGATAAAATAATTGTGGCTTGCCCAATTATTTCTGGTCAATGATGACTCCCAAAATGTTGTTAGAGGACTAGGCAATGGTAAATGCCACTGAATGTCAACAGTAAGTGGTTTGGCTGGAGATGGCCATTGGTTAGTATCACATGTTGAGAATGTTATCATCTCATCCCTTAAACTTAACTAGGTCTTACAATAAACAATTTGCAACATACCTTTTCATTCATCGTTTTGTGATTTTTCTTTGTTTTCTTCAGAAATTGTTTTAAGCTTCCTGATGACATGTACTCTGTTATGAATATAACCTGGAGGAACAAACAATATTTTCCCCAAGTGTCAAAGGTATTCAACATGGCTACAAAATGGATGCACATTCCACTATGCCATCATTCCCTCAATTACCAATACACAACTCTGAAGAATGTACATAAGCTGAATTTTCCTCAAAACATTTTAACAGTTAGCAAATACCTTGCTTTCTTTAATATTACTGAACGAAACTCCAATTTCTTAAAGGCAAACCACTGAACATTTTAAAAATCAAGTTTAATGAAAATGTTCAGCAATGAATTCAGTGAAGTAAAATTCTGTTTTATTTTTAATTTCATTACAAATGAGAGGCCAATAAAACAATCAATAATAGGTTGCTTACTCTAGCTTTATTTTCTTTCACATCTGCCCAGTACTTGTGGAATTTTACTATGTTCAGGTGCTCCAGCTGAATGAGATTGTCAAAGACAGCTTTAACCTTATCCTGAAAAACAGAATACATTTATTAGAAATGATTACATAAACCTGATTTCTTTTTGGATTTATACTAATATAAAGGAGAGAAAGGATAGCAAAAATAAGTTGCCCAAGTTCTTCAATGGCGTTGTCATGAAACTACCTAAACATCACATTTGTTACAAAAGAAATAAAATGTTTATAATCATAGCTTAACTATTATACTTTTAAAAATAATCAAAGTTAAGCAAATAATATTATTAACAGATCACATCAAAAGAATAACTTTATTTTCACCTCTTGTAGTTTAAAGTTTTTTCGTTCTGAGAATTGGACTTCATTCCACACAACTTCTACTCCCTCTTCAGTGTCCATTGCCAAATATGCACTGTCAATTCCAGGAACGTTCCGCTGGTTCACCTGCAATATGTTCAAAATGTATATCAGTAAATGAACAGTAACAATGGTTAATTCAAGGAACTTACAAAGGTATCATCTTGACTCAGATAGCAAAACCCTGACCTTAAAGCCAAATGCTGGATTGCAGAACTCTAGTGCCTAATCTAGGCCAGTCACTAATGAGGGCCTATTTTTGAAAATGAGATATTGAATCGAAAAATGCTTTCAAGAGTTGATAAAATTTGTCTGCAAATGTTTGGTGCAACTCTTGGTCAATTGAACATTTTGAAGTAGTAGGAAAGGGTAAATCTTTCAAATTTATTTCAACAATCTGATATTTTTCTTCTACTTTTCTGCCAAGTAAAACACTAAAATAGAAAGCACCAATCATTTGGTTACATAACTGGTGAAAAAGGATTAGTTGTTTCCTTGATATACCTATTGTGTAATGAATTGATCTGTACAATTGGTATGCAAGACAAGTTTTTCCACTGTATCTTGGTACAAGTGACAATAATAAACCAATACCAATCAAATGACAAGGCCTCTGAACACTTAGCCACTATGGCACCAGATCCATTAATCTTGCTAATGAAACGAAAGCTAAGTGTATGACAAATCTGAATCCAAAGAATAGATGCTACATCAGCTGACGTAGAGTTGATTAACACATGGTTAGCCATGATCCTTCATAAAAACTAATCGGTTGAGAAAGGACAGCTCCAAGGCTGACCAAAACAGTAAGAGTTGCAGAGAGATCAACAGAAAATTATATGCATCAATTTTATTTTGGTATGAATTCTTGCACTAAAAAAAGGTTCAAATGTTCTACTTTCACGATTCTCGTATGCTGTATCATCATCTGTAATCCAAATATTTCTGGGAGATAGTTCACAATTTCACTTGCCCAAAAGAAATTTTCTGAGAAATTCCTTCTTGCCGACCACTGAAAAGCAGATTATTTTTCATCTTTGCTGGACCTAGAAAGAATTGCAATCTTGCAAATCTGAGAAAAACCACAACAGAACGATGATGAATGTAAACACGACTGATAGCATTACTGCCTAGCAACACTTGAAAGATACATTAATCATATAGCAAAACTTGTATCCAAAGTGTCTGCACACTTTCATATTATGGAACCTCTGGGCATTTGAAGCTTTCTATTTTAAGTGAAAATAACTACATGCCTAACTGGTTGTACTTTGCCCTCTATTTATGTCTTTAGGCTTTGAATTTAAGGAAATCCCTGAACAAAAGCTCAGAATTCTGAAACAAATGGCAACTCTTTCAACCCTTTTGAGATTATGCAAGTTAACTGGACAAATTTATCCCTGGGCCAAATCGGGAACACAGATCAAATTGTTTTGCTGGGAACAGCCTTCCATAAAGTAATGCTGCTTTCCCAATGGACATGCTTCTGTAAGAAAATCTATTTGTCAACATGTGTTGAGGGTGATGTCAAAGTGAATAAGACAACTTTAGTGAGATGCAAAAAAAGTTAATGAGCTATTCTTGAGCTAACTTCATGGCACAAGAACGATCAGGTCTACTGCTTCACTAAAACAGGTT
>JARFYF010000063.1:132473265-132488519 GCA_030265395.1 Rhina ancylostomus
CTTTTTAATACTGGCTAAATCCCCTTTTCTTTCCCAGTCCTGAAGAAGGGTCTTGACCCAAAACGTCGACTGTTCATTTCCTCCATAGATGCTGCCTGATCTACTAAGCTCCCTCAGTTCCTTTATGTGAAGCTCTACTTCATACTGTTTATGAAAGCAATTCTGATGCAGGAAGACATCATAGTTTGTGGCTGAAGCTTAATGCATAAACTTCAGGGTACAGGAGTCTCCTTGCTAAAAAATGAAGTAGCAGAAACTGGAGAGTGGATTAGCTGTGGCTATTTGGGGGTAAATCCACATCTGACATGTGGGAGTCTATTAAAAGCCAGCTGGTTAGAGTTCAGGATCAGCATGTCTTTCACCCTCACACGAACAAGGATGGCAAGGTTCAGGAACCTTGGATGATTAATGATGTTTAAGTTTAGTCAAAGAGGAAGCATTTACAAGATTTAGGAAGCTGAAATTGGACAAGACCCTTGAAGATGATAAAGGAAGCAGTAAAGAAACAAGGAATTAGGAGGGCTTAAAAAAAAAGGCCCATGAAATATCCTTGACAAGTAGGATTAAGCAGGATTCCAAGGCAATTTATACTTTTATTAGGAGCAAGAGGGTAGCTAGGGAAAGGGTAGGTTTACTCACAGACAAAGGAGGGAATTTATATGTGGAGACAGTGGATGTGGGGTGGTCCTAAATCAGTATTCACCAAGGAGAAGGACATGGACGATGGCGAGATCAGCGAGAGATACGTTGATATTCCAGGGCATGTTGATATTTAGGAGGTGGTGTGTTGGGAGTCTTGAAAAACATTGAAGGTGGATAAGTGCCCAGGGCCTGATGGAATCTTTCCCATGATACTGAGGGAGGCAATGAGGAGAACGATAGGGCCTGACAAAGATCTTTATAACCCCGTTAGCCACAGGTGAGGTCTCAGAAGACTCAAGAATAGTCAGCGTTATTCCTTCAAGGGTAACAGGGATAATCCAGGAAATAATAGGCCAGCGAGCCTTACACCAGTGGTTGGGAAATTATTGAAGGATTTACTCACATTTGGAAAAGCATGATCTTGCGGGAGAGTGAGCATGGCTTTGTGTGGGGGAGGTCCTGCCTCACAAATTTGATAAAGGAGTTTGAGGTGTTTGCCAAGATATTGATGAGGGTGAGGAAGTGGATGTTGTAAGGATTTGACAAAGTCTCTCATGGTAAGCTGGTCTAGAAAATTAAAGCACATAGGATCCATGGCAAGTTGGATACAAAATTGGCTTTGTCATAGAAATCAGAGGGTAGTGCTGGAGCAGGATATAGATCAGTTGGAAATTTAGGTAGAGAAATGACAGATGGAGTCTAATCCCAAGTATGAGGCGATGTGCTTTGGGAGGTCAAATGCGATGTGCTTTGGGAAGGTACACAGTAAGTGGCAGGACCCTTGACAGCACAGATGTATAGAGGGATCTTGCGGTGCAAGTCCATAGCTCCCTCCAAGTGGCGGTGAGTGGATAGGGCAGTAAAGGCAGCATACAGCACACTTGCCATCATCAGTCAGGGCATCGAGCATAAGAGTTTGCAAGTCACGTTGCAGCTGTATAAAACTTTGGTTTGGCCACATTTGGAGTATTGTGTGGAATTTCTGGTTGCTACACTGTAGAAAGGAGGCAGAGGCTCTGGAAAATGTGCAGAAGAGGTTCACCAGCATGATGCCTGCATTGCAGAGTATTAGCTGCAAGGAGAGGATGGACAAACTTGGATCGATTCACTGTTGCGTCATGGCTGAGGAGTGACCTGATAGAGGTTTATAAAATTAAGAGAGGCAAAGATAGGATAGATAATCAGAGTCCCTTTCCCAGGGTGGAAATGTCAGATACTAGAGTGTATGGATTTAAGGTGAGAGGGGTAAAGTTTAATGGAGTTGCACGAGGCAAGTTTTTATTTTAAAGTGTGGTAGGGCCTGATCCTGTGCTGTACTGCTTGATGTTCCATGTCTATTTCAATGCAAGCAAATAAACATGCACATTAGTTTTCAACATTTTGCTATCTGAAAGGGATTCAGTCTGATATTTCTTGAAAAGTAATGGCCAGGGGTTTCAGATTAAATATTTGACATTAAACATTTTGCTTCTAGGTGAGTGGAATGAAAGTTATTTGAAATAGTTGAACAGAGTCAATCTCTGTTCACGGTCAGGGCAACCCCCCACCTCCTCATGTGTAAAATGCTCCTGTGTGACCTGGTGCTGCAATGAATACAAGAACCTTGATACCCTCCTCCCGACCAATATGATCACTATTTATTAGCAGCCGTACAAAATCTTGTTTTTATGAGGAAGCTTGGAAGAATAAAGACTGAAGCCTATTAAAGTTGTTATTATAGTGCTCAATCAAATTTGCTACCTACTGTGTTTCCAGTTGGCTTTTCATCACTAGAACCAGCTAGCTTTGCTGTTCTCAGCGTGCCTGTTGAATCAGAAGGCTTCTCAGGCTATGTATATAAAATAAATATTTGACTAAAAGCTTCCTTAAATCAGATATGTAGACCAACAACAATTAGCTCCCCAACCATGTTGTGGTTGTGCTCACCTGAATAGTTTCAGAATGTCTGTCTACATCGTCTATTTGCTGCTCTGTGCCCTTGGATACAAATGCTTCAAACTGACGAAAATCAGCAAAATTTGGCTGCTCTGGCATCTGGTGTGGCGAGGTGCTGGTGTGAGCCACGTGACCATCAACGTCCACCGGCCGATGTAATGGAGGCACAGTGACCTAGGTGAAATGCAACACTGTGTTCAGAAGTACTTTCAAGTGGTAAAAATTTGAACATTGAAAGTGTTGAATTTAAGCCAGCATACAATGAGAAATGCACAAGACAGTCTTACGACTTTCAACATTGAAAGATTGAAAATAGATAAAAACAAAAGGAATCCTGAAGTAATTTTTCATAGCACAGAACTTGTTGGCAGCAAAATGATTTGTACAAAAAGACTGAAGACCTCCAAATTGCTGGGGCAGAAATTTGTTCTCTATAGTTTGGATTACACACAGAAGACCAGTATACGTTGAACTGAATGACTTGAATTCTGTAATACTGTCTTTCAAGGAACCAAATTTCAGAAGAGGTTCAAATCTCTTTTTACCACATTGGACAAACTTCCATGTTGTTTCCAACAATGTGCATAGATATTGGTTTAATGATACCAACCATGGGACTAAAATAATAATATGCAAATCTTACTAGTCCGGCTTGTTTTCAAAAATTTCCATGATTTCAAAAATTTTATGTCTACATTTACATTCCAGTACGTGCTAATGAACAGACATGAATATGCAGGGAATGGAGGGAAATGGATCACGTGCAGGCAGAAGGGATTCGGTTTAATTTGGCGCCGTGCTTGGTACAGACAATGGGCTGAAGGACCTGTTCCTGTGCTGTACTCTGTTTTATGTGATGAGATGCTCTGGAAACTTCAGCACATACCACTCACTCAGTATCACAAAGCTCAGTCCTGAGAAGTTGATCCAGTTACCTGTGTGGGCTGTGGTCTTGGAGGCACTGCGGGAGGACAGGCAAC
Source organism: Rhina ancylostomus (assembly GCA_030265395.1). Taxonomy (NCBI): domain Eukaryota; kingdom Metazoa; phylum Chordata; class Chondrichthyes; order Rhinopristiformes; family Rhinidae; genus Rhina; species Rhina ancylostomus. Next base: position 132,476,823 of record JARFYF010000063.1, read on the forward strand.
AACTCCAGCCTGTGGTTGCCCTTCAATGGCAGTATAGAATGGGGGAAGAAAAGCAATACAGTCAATGAACATTCTCAAACATATATCATATCTGCCTTGCAAATTACACAGGCTTCACACCAGCACCACTTCCTTTGATATACCATCGACACAATTGAAACCCAAAGCATAATTTCTGCACCATTTTATCATGGCTACAGTTGCCATGGTTTTTGTTTTGTATACTGTGATAACGAAAACCTGCCCAATAAAGTTTCCCCCACCAGTGTTGCTTGCAGGGAAGGTTCTGTTCATGTCTAGTGAAGACGACCTCGAATGTGACGGCTGTGGTCTTGGAGGAGGTGGAGGTGGTGCAGTTTTGAGCGTGTTGTCTGGAGAAGTGCCCGAATGCGAACTGTAAAGAGAACAACTCCGAGACAGTAATGTATGCTTTCATCCCCGTGATCAGCGCATTTTCCACTGAATTAATTCCATTACACTCTGTCCAAAAACCATCAATCATGATGTACTCTTCTCAATGCAGTAATTCAATTTTATGAAGCCTCAAATCTAGAAACTCCCTGGAGAAGGATCCACTCACCGTTGCCGGGTTATGCTGTTTCCAACCTGCTCAGATTCAGAAACAAATGAATCTGAACTGCTGTAGCCATCTGTTGGGAGAAAAAGAATCACATTTTGAATCATTGTGCAAGCCCAAATAATCTACCCAGAATCCTGGGAGAAATAAACTTAACTTGTGCAGCTCAGGAATATCCATATCCCAGGTTTTGTTGCTACTAAGCTAAACACCAGTGGGTGGAAACAAACTTAAGGCCCCCACCTTAGAACACAACACAGTACAGGCCCTTCAGCCCACGATGTTTTGTGCCAACCTATATAAACCTACTCTATGATCACTCTCACCCTTCTCTCCTACACAGCCCATAACCCTCCATTTTTCTTACATCCATATGCCTATCTAAGAGTCTTTTAAATGTCCCTATTGTATCAGTCTCTACCATCACCCCCAGCAGTGCATCCCAGGCACCCATCACTGTGTGCGAAAACCTACCTGTCTTCTCCCCTAAACTTTCCTCCTTTTTAAAAGGCAAGTTTCAAAATAGGTGTCTTTTCCCCAACATATAATGTTATCAGCAGGGATTAAACAGTAGCCTATAGGCAGATACATGTGCTGCCAAGCATTTATTTCCCTTACCAACAGTGTTTCCTGCAACAAATTTCACAGTGGTAGCTAGCTTAGTCTCGTCTGAAAGCTCTGGCGAGTTTGTAAGCAAAGGACTGGTTGGGTGCGTTAGTTCTGTAATATAATGAGACAGGTCAGTTGGATTTCAAATCAACCACAGTTCAAAATATTTAAACAAAAAGCAGTCTCTTACAATCAGGGTACATCTTATAGTATCACTAATGCACTTTGCACATCAGACATTTGGATGCATTTAGAACAAGTATCACAGGCAGGATAGTTGTAGGCATGTGCAGAAATGCACCAGTCCACTATTTACTTGTTTATTACAACACAGAAGGTTCAACACAACACAGATTCAACCTACTGGCTCCATGCTGGCTCCCAGCAGAGCTACCCTGCATCCCATTCCCCCTTATTTCCCTGTTCTCCTGCAATATGCCAATCAAATCCTGATTTTCTGTCTACCGGAGGCATTAATATTTGTTTTGAAAAGGTAGGGCAAGGACAATTGGCTACTCCAAGTTCATTTTCATTTTATTAACCCTAAATACTATACAGTATCTACCACATTATCAAAATCTATTCACTCATCTCCAGCCAACTAAACTGGCAATAGCCAATTTGTTTACCATTTTAAAGCAAACAGTGACACATATACGCAATGAAAGTAGAGAAAAATATAATCAGGATACAGTCCAAGTAAAACCACAAAGTATTCCCATGGACAGCTTTTCTCTGTCCACTTTGTTTTTTTTTAATATATAAAAAAAGGGAATTTGAGAACAAAAAGTCTGATGCTTAATGAGTAATAATACTGCAAAATTGTTTAAAAATATCAAACAACGTCAGCTCATGCCAGGCAGTGGCATTAATTCTGTCCTGCATCAGAACAGAATTTGTGGCCCACCTTGTCCATGCTGTGATGCCCATCTATGCTAACTACATTGACCTGCATTAGGTTCATACACATCTACTCCTTTCCTATCCAAGTACCTGCCCAAATGCCTTTTAATTGTATCGGCCTCTACCACTTTCTTAACAGCTCACTCCAGATACCACAAAAGGGTGCTGGTCAAGCAAACAATTTAACCCATAGATCTCCAAAATTGACCTGTGTGCCCTCTAGTCAGACTCCCTTGCCCTGGGGTGGGGGGAACTCACCATCCATCTAAACCCAAGGTCACCCCCAAGCCCATGTTCCAGTGAAAATAAACCCAACCTATCCAATCTCTCTTCATAATACAGCCCTCCATTCCAGGCAACATTCCGGTGAATCACTTCTGTACTCTCTCCATTGCTACCACATCCTCCCTGTAGTGTGGCAGCCAGAACTGCACACAAAACTCCAAGTGTGATCTAACCAATGCTTTGTTCAGCTGCAACACAATATTCCACGAGTGAAAAATTGGGTGTAAAATTCTTTAGGTATCAAGCCAATCAAGGGATTATGGGGGTTAGTGCAGGAAAGTGGAACTGAAATATATACAAAAAAAATCAGCCACTATTTCACTGAATGGCAGAGCAAGCTCAAGGGCCCAAAAGCTGACGTCTGCTTTTAGTTATTATGCTTTGGCTGACTGAATCCACAAACTCAAGTCTATTATGCTTGACTTCCAAGCCTAGGATGCTCAGTCTAAGAATCTCTTAGATGAGAAAAAATAAGACATGTTCTTTATTTCTGCATTTACAAGAAATTTAGGTTCATACTTAGTGTCAGTGTTTAACAAAAAAAAACCACAAGTGGCCGAGTGGAGAGCTGAAGCCGATACCAATTTATTTTTGGGATCTCAACTCAAAAGCCAGACTGAAAAGAAAGAAAATCTGACCTCTTTCTGCCAACTTTGAAATTTAGGTATTCAATCCAGTCCCAAATGAACACAAAAGCTAGAAACTTCACAAATGCCAGTTGGTAAAAGAATGGAACGGATATAATGGAACAATTTTTCAGAGGCAGACCTCAGGCATTTTACTGAGTGATACATCTGTTAACTTACATCAGAACTTTGAGGTAATACACAAGACCATAAGACACAGGAGCAGTCATTTGGCCCTTAGAGTCTGCTCTGCCATTTGATCATGGCCGATTTTCCCCTCTCAACTCCATTCTCCTGCCTTCCCATAACCTTTGACGCCCTTACTAATCAAAGACCAAACAACCACTGCTTTAAATACACCCAATGACTTGGCCTCCACAGCCATCTGTGGCAATAAATTCCACAGATTCACCACCCTCTGGCTGAAGAAATTCCTCCTCAACTGTTCTGAAGGGACGTCCTTCTATTCGCATAGTAAAGTGGAAGTGACATATTTCTCTTGCACCATGATGGCACAAGATCCCTCATTAAACACTGCATACCTTACATTTTGCAGTGATCTGCAACAAACTGATACCCATGAATGTATTCTTAGAGATGATTCCCAAAATGCAGCTTTTGATCTCTTTCCCTTGACATCTCTTACTAGGGCAAGCTACCTGACCTCCCCAGACCTGCAGCTCCAGTCAGGACAAGTCTGAGGGCAACACCCAATATGGATAGCTACCACAAAAGATGAAGTGAAGCTTGCAATTATGTAGCAGTCAGTCATGGTGTTGATTTGGAAAAATCAGTGACAATGATTGAGAATTATAAGTTGGAGTGGGCAAGAGGTACAGATTTCTTCAATGGTTGAAAGATAAATTCATTTCCATTGAATTCATGAAGGAACTCTAATAGCAAGCACATCCATAGAATACAATTAACCAGCAAACTTTGCTACGTTGTTCTACTGCAAAACTATTCTGAATCAGTTAAAGACGGCGACAGGACAAAACAGCCAATTGAACCTCATTGAATTTCACTCTGCTGAAGACCTCCCGCAATTTCCAAATAGTAGCATCATAGTAGCAATTAAGGGCTGAACACTGGCTAATACTGCTTCCCAGAATCAAAAACACTGCTCTACTCTGAGAGTTGAGATCACTTGCCTCACAGCTCAGGAAACAGCGGTGGTCCATTCTGTAATATGCGTAGCCAAGGAAGTGTTTTCACCAGTGAAAACCAGGGAACTAAAGGGTAATCGATTTTAAGGATACAGGCCATCCACAAGTAATAAACGGGTTGTTTTTACAACCATCCATAAGTCAATTTTATCCACAAATCAGAAAATACACACAAGAAAACCACTTGATATGGTAACCACATCTCCACAGTATTATAATAAATGGCATCAAAATCACACCAGAATGATAAGCAATTACTGAAAGTGGACAGAGAAAGGAAACTAGTTCTGTGTACATATAATAGTTTGTAGGAATGGACTATTGTATGTACATCGGACTTTTGAATTTAACATTCTGAGAACTTGTTCCTATGTAGGGGCACCCATAAGCCAGGTGTTTATAACCTGGGGATGGTCTGTAATCATTTTAAACCTGGCCAGTTTTGTCAATCACAGCTAAGCACAAGAGGGGCAGTTCAATATGATAAATTATAACCGTGGACACTAAACTTTTCAATTCTCAAACCTCTCATTCAGGAAAGGGGCTATACCTTCCGGGAGACATTGAAGAATGCACCTTCTCATTAGGGTGAAGGCTGAATAGGTAATTTTACTTCATGGCCCTGAGCAGAGTGACAAATCAGTTTTGTGTTTGAAAAGTTCTTAAGTTGATAGAATAGGCGAATTCATGAAAACAAAATCCCTTCTCTGGAAAGTAAGATCATAGCAACAAAATCTTTAAATAAATGCCGAATTAGACAGACAGACATGGGAGCAGCCATTTTCGTTACCACTTCCAATTCTTTTCAGCTCCATCTCTTGCATGTGAATTTTACTTGGAGTCATGCGGATTGGAACAGGGTGAACGATAGCTGTGTCCTGAGCATTAATTTTGGAAAATGGAGGGAGGAGAGAAAAGAAGAGAGACATTACTACTGGCAATTACAGAAAACATTTAACCAAAAACTATTATTCACACTGAATAATTTTTCTTAAGAAATGCATGCAAATAACTTGCAAAATAATAAACTACTTAAATGGCAACAAGTCATATTAAACTAGGGCAATAATGAAACGAATACACGGGAATGCATATTCATATTAACTAAATGTTGCATTACATTCAAATATCCTATTGCAAATGATTGATGAAATTTTGCTTATTAGTATAGCCATGATATTCTCCATACGTTCTTAATCCCAGTTATTTCCTTCAGTTTCCCCAGATATGGTGATGGCTTCTTTGCTACAGGATGGGTAGACAAACCTGCAGGACTCAGATGCTCTTTATCCAGACAGACAGGATTTCCAACAATAACAAAGATCTTATGGATCTCTCCTGTAAGAACTCTAATTCTGCAAATGCTGGATACTCTCTATTTCATAGGATCAAAGTTTACAACAGCTAGTAATTTAGCCCACTGTTTCAACCAACACCAAACCTACCCCCACTCCCCAGCACTAGATCTATATTCTTGCAGCTTACAGCTCCTTAAGTGCAACATTCAAGTACTGTTTAACCATGATATGCATTTCTGCCTCTATCACTCTTTTAAGCAGCAAATTCCATACCCTAACTAGTCTCTAGGTGAAAACATTTTCTCTTCTCATCTCTCTAATCCTTTGACCAGTTACTTTAACTCTATATGCCAGCCATGGATATAAAGCTTGGTATAACTAGTTTTTCTTAAGCAGCAGTGAAATCCAAAGGTTCAAATTAACAAAAACACAAAACAGATATTTCCTATCATATTTGTCAATTAAAACAAAAGCTATCTCACACTTAACCCATCATAACAGATGAAGATTGTAGTTTATTATTTATTGTCAACATAGGGTAAAAACCAAGTCAGAAATATAGAATTGTCCCAAAGATGTCATGGTAGATTAAGTGGCTACTGTAAATTACTCCTTAGTGTTGGCAAATGCCAAAAAGAATCAAAGGTGAGTTGATCAAACAAAACGAGCTGCAGGGGTACATCGAAATGAGGAAAGGAACTGATGAGATTGTTCACCAGAGAGCTGTCAGACCCCATGGACCAAATGGTTTCCTACTGTGTCGTAATAATGTTACTCTGTGGGAGATTGGAAATGCAGTTAAAGCAATGGGAAAAGAGAAAGGAGCAGAAATTGAGCCATGTTCACAAATAAATCCTTCATATATGCATGTTAGCTTAATAATCCTGGTTTTGTAAAGACCAGCAAACCACTTGGGTGGAAATCAAATTTTCACCATTGCATTGCCAGACACAGCAATTTATTTAAGAGCCAGTTTCCTTTCCTGTTTCATCTGCCCTTTAAACCCTATTGATTTTGCAATTCTATTATTAGCTCAGCTGGACATTCGAGTCCCTCAATCTTGTGTGTGAAGTTTTGTTTCCCCCACTTTGCTTTTACAGGGTTAACTGATATTCTCTTGATTTTTCAATGACAGGAAGGAGTCATTCCCGTGTAACCACTTTCACTTGTATGAAGTGAATTCAAATCATTTCTTGCTTTCCTCACGTGGAATATAACGTTTGCAAAATAAAACCAGAAGATGCTGGAAACATTCAGCAAGTCAAACACCATCTAGATTTTAGGCTGGAGACCCTTATTAAAACAGATGTATAACATCAACTCTTTCCACAGATGTTGCTGACCTGCTGAGTGTTTCCACCATTTTCAGTTTATTTTATTCCAGATTTCCAGCATCTACAATCTAAAAAATTTTCACGTGTTACAAAATTTCACCAAGACTAATCCTTTAATGTTTTGTAAAAAATCCCAGCATTTATATAACCAGGCGAATCACATGAATTCATGCAAACACGTTACTTTTTAATGCATCAATTCCAAATCGCTGGGCATTAAACATCATGCATCTGTTTCCCACATCCCTTTATTCCCCTTTCCTTTTGCCACCTATCCCATTTGTAGCCTCTGCTTCAAATCACCCTCTCCCACAACATACCCCAAACCTTCAACTACTCAAAAGTCTTCCAGCTCTAGCTCAAAGTTCAAGAACATGAGAACAGGAATAGGTCACGAGGCCCCTCAAGCTTGCTGTACCATTCAATATGATCACAGCCATTATATCCCAGGCTCAACTCCTCTTCTGTGCCAGTCCCATAAAACCTTCAATTCTCTGATCTTTGAAATAATTATCCACCTCTCAATACCTCCAGTGACCCATCTCCCACAACCCTCCATGACAGAGTACGTCAGATATTCAACAGCCCCTGTGGGAAATCCTGAGCACCTCAGTTTTAAATGATTGTCCCTTACCCTGTAGCAATGCCCCCTCATTTGGGACTCTCCCTCTAGAACACAGAAGTGTCAAACTAATTAAATTTGAAATACAATGCCCAATCCTTTCTGCCTACACAACGTCCACATCCCTCCATTTCCCACACATTCATGTGGTTATCTAAGAGCCTCTCGAACGCCCCTATCGTATTTGCCTCCACCACCACCCCGGCTGTGCATTCCAGACACCCACCACTCTGCGTTTAAAAAACTTGCCCCGCACATCTCCTTTGAACTTACCCCCCCTCAAATGCATACCCTCTAATGGGATCATTTCACCATCTACCCTGTTATTCCCCCTCAGGATCTTGTGTTTTACTAGGATCACCCCAAAGAATGTAAATTAGTATCACATTCTGATTTACGTACCATTCATGACAACCTTCTCATCCCAGCAACTAGCCTAGTAAATCTCTTCTGGGCAGTTTTTGATGTTGGTGTATCCTTTCTTAAGGGGATTAACACAATACTACGGGTGCAGCCTCATCAATACCTTGATAATTGTATCAATACTTTTCTATTTTTAAATTCCAACCCCCTAGCAGAAAAGGCAAAAACCCTGCATTTAAGATTTCTAGTTTAAAAAAAATTGTGGATGAAGTGACTCCCTACCACCATCTTGATCCACTTTGGAAAGCTGGGTGATACGAGAGAGAACCATATATTGATGCCAGCACAGACCCATTTTCTTTAGAAATGAATACAGAAAATGCTGGAAATATTCATCAGATGAGGAAACATCTGTCCATTCAGAAATTGTGTTAAAGATTGAAAATTTTCATCTAGATAGAGATTATTGTTGCACAAGGTTAAATGTTCAGATAGCAATTGGGCTATGCAGGTAGTACAGCTGTCTCACAGCCCCAGTGACCAGAGTTCACTAATTAAAAAAGAGTTTGCCCGCTCTTCTTGTGACTGCATGGGTCTCTCCCACGTGCTCTCATTTTCTCCCACATCAAAGACGTGGTGGTTGTTAGGTTAATTGGCCACCATAAGTTACTCCATTGTAGGTGGCTGGTGGGAGAATCAAGAGCACATTAAATGGACACTTGAGAGAAAATGGATTACAGGGTAACAACTGGGGGAATGGAATTGCTTCAAACCGGCATGGACACCATGGGCTAAATGAACTCCTATGTTGTAAGGAAATATGGTAAACTGTTTCTCTCTCCATGGGTAGCCTGCAGGCAAGATATTTGAGCAATACTGACCTGCTGAGTGTATCCATCATTTTTTGTTTTTATTTCAGATTTCCAGTACAGGAGCAAAAATACTACAGGTACTCCCTTAACCTGTGAGCACAGTCACACCAGTACTCCAATGTGACACATCACGGGGCTGCTACTTTTAACAAGTTTGGTGATTAGCATTTTGTATGGGAGGTCCACAATGAATGTAATAATAAATAAAACATCCAGCAATTTAGTTAGCACTGAACTCACTCCAGCTTAAAAGCTAAACACAAGCACCAATTCAAACAAAATCCTCCTCGTGCACTGCAAAACCAAAAGAGTTCCTGCACAAAATTTAAAAACACTCACTCTTCCCACAGTCTCCTCAGTATATCACATAACTCAGGCTATGATTTCAAACAGGCAAAATATTTTAGCAGTACTGATGGAATTGACTAACTTTAAATGGAACCTGACCTTTACCTGCTGTTAGCTCACTAAGACTGCCATTGAAATAACAAAAAAAATTGGGATGCATTGATGGTTTAGTACCATATAGTGTGAAACCAAGCCACTGAAATCAGGGAATGCCACAGTTGATGCCTGGAGTTTGTTAATTTGGGCAGGTCAGCAAAGAGGTGCAATAATTAACCTGGAAAGGAAAAAGAAAAGCACCTGATCTTAAACGCCATCCAGTGACCTGGGTAGATAGAACTAGGATTGGTTGCCATCTATAATAAAGCAGCCCCCCTGTCATTCAGAATACTCTCACAAATGACCGATGGCTAAGTAAGACAAGAAATGCCAGTGCATCTCAGGAGGGAGAGGGACAACAGGAAGAGGGAATGCAAGAGGGAAAGAACATGATTAAGAAATGGAGGAAGAACAGCATGTAGGAAATTCCCAATCAGTGAAGAGGAAGTGAATCACTATGCAAGTTTAATTTTAATTGTGGCAATTGAAAAGGCAGTTACAGCCAAAAGGAAGCCCCTTTAATTATGCTAGTTTTTAGATTAGAGACAGAACAATACTAAGCACATGCTGATGATTCAAGTGCAGCACAGAGAGCAAATCAAGATCTTCAAAATGCATCAATGTCACCAGTTCCTTTGAACAGAGTTGATTAGTATATACAAACACTGAATTTCCAGTTCTAGCACATGCAAACCAGAGAGCTACTTTAAAAAAATGTTCAGTGTTAACAAAAGCATAACATCAGAAAGCCCACTACGTGATTCACTTACAGGATCAGCTGGTGCTATGTTAGAATCAAACTGGGTCAGAGTTTGCGAGCTTGAAGAACGTTCACTAAAAGTCTCCCACTGCTGGACAGACAGAGTAGAGACCAATCAGAATGAAAAAAGTCACACATCTCAAAAGCTTTTATAAAAAGTAATTTTGCAGAGGAGTAAAAAGGAGATTTAAAAAGTCAAGCATTATAATTCACACAAGAGATGCACATATGCATTTAACTGTTTGAGGTGGTATTCATTCTTACCAGCTTTATTTTCAACTCAAATAAATCAATTCCGCAATTTACTAACAAAAAAAGTTGCAGGTGACGCAAGGGAGAAGGAAGACTGCTCTCCCAACTCCACGGACAGGTATTTCTACGTGATCAAGCGTCAGCCGCCTCAGATACAGTTTTATGTTCTTACAGTGAGATTTAGTGTGAGGGAAAGCACTAGGAATCTGAATGAAACTGAAGTTTGAACAAGAATCAAAGACACTAGGTTTGAAAGGCAATTTGGAGCCTTTCATACAGGCAATGGGCAGAATTACATGTCAGGCAACAGTGGGCGAGAGAGCAAATTATCTGGAATTAACTGATGTCAAACCAAATGCCATTTTTATTGAAAGACAACCTATATTCTCAGCAAGTGCCTAGAACACTGGCTCGTATTCCACTGCGAAAACACAGACAAGAAGAGCAACCAGCATTGATTTGACAGCTATCCATTCGACATTGTTATTTTTAAAGAATTGTTAAAGGATGACACTGCCTTTCTAAAATGGAAAAATATGTTTGTATTTCACTTAATGTTGCCTCCCTTCTGCTTTCCTTAACGCAGTGTATTCTAAAAACTGCCAGCTTGGGGTCATTTGTCATTACAATCAATTCTGGCCATAGGAGACACAAGTAAATTTAATGTTTAATTTAAACTTCTGCCCCCAAAATACCTACACCTTCTAGCTTTCCCCACAGTGCTATCAAAGCTCCCAATACACACTCTGAAATTTCTGCCTCCTTCCCCCCCCCCACCACTTCCTTACCCCTTGCTGTTTTTACTCAGTCCTATCATCATCCAGAAGTCCAAAACCACCTCCCATCCACCAACAAACAACTTCTTTCCAACGGTTAGAGAGATGCAATGCAATTCATGACAACCAAAGGAGGGAACAAATACTCCAATGTCTTTGACTCTTCACAAGTACCGACAAAGCAGAAAGGCAAGGGGCTAAGGGTAACATAATGGCAATAACTGAGGAATTACTTCAATTTGGAAGAACAAAAACTACAATCATCAAATTAGAAAATCAATTATGGAAACAGTTTGTAGATACCATCAGAAGCTGTTGGCAATATCATTAAGAAAAAAAGAGCTTATAGCAATTATAATTAAATGAGTTTCAATCTTCATTCAAATTTGACAAAATAAATTGGCAAAAGTTTTTTTGGAGTAAGTTCAAGATTGTATTCAGGAGTGTGATAGAATACTGTCGATTTGCTCAGATGTGCAGCCCTAAATACTCTCAAATTCAACATCATTCAGGACAAAGCAGCCTATCAACTGAAACATTCATTCACTCTGCCACCAGCACAGCAGAGATGCAATGTGCACTGAACAAAATGCATTGCAGGTATGCACACAAACACCTCCCAAGCCCATAAGCTTCACTGTCATGGAGGACATGGACAGTAGATGCATGGGAATCTTTCCACCCTACTAGCCTTCGCATTCTACGCATTATCCTTTGCAATTTCCATCAGCTCCAATATGATCCCACCACCAGTCACATCTTCCCACGCCCTGCATTTCACAAGGGCCACTCACTTCACAATTCCCTGCT
>JARFYF010000063.1:133763412-133774291 GCA_030265395.1 Rhina ancylostomus
ATTGCAGTGACAGTCACAGTTATTGTTTCTCATCCATCGACAGAGAAAACAAGCAGGCTGGTGTCTCTCTCTCTCTTTGTTCTTCTCTCTCTCCTTCAGACTGACCCCCAACTGGTTGTTTAAACAACAACGTCATGACGTTCTTTATCTTCTGTTGATGTAAGCACGCCACAGACACACACAGACACACACAATCTTAAAGGAACCTCACTAATTGTAAACTAGTCCATAACACTTCAGACTATTGCACCACGTTAAAGGTGCAATTTTAAATACTTAACTGGACGCCAATGGGCTTGTTGCCACATTTCCATCTCCAGTGCTGTGAATGCCTTGTCAGAACTCACCTTGTCGCATTGTGCTAAGCATTAGATCTCAAACAGAATTAACTCCCGCATCCTTTCCATTACATACTGGATTAGGTCTCTGTTTTCGTTGTGTGGAATAAGTGTGTCGTTACAGAAACCTGCCACTTGATGGCAACATCAGTACATTTCTCACTGAAATTATTACAATTTATGCTGATTGCTTGCAGTTGAAATCCCAGCAGAGGGAACACTGATTTTGTCAATTTGTGTGTGTCTTAAGAAGAGGAATTGACTAAGGGAAAGTTTTAGTAGTCATCATAATACATTACAATAAAGTAGGTTTAATGTAGGAAAACATCCCAAGATGTGCTTCATGAGCAATTCTCAAAACAAAATTTCCCATTGAGTCACGTTTGAAAATACTCGGGCAGATTCTTAACCAGCGTCTTGGAGGGGAGAAAGGGTGGTGAAATTTAGGGAAGGAATTCCAGGGCATGGGCCTTAGCAGTTGAAGGTATGACCACTAATGGTGATGTGATTAAATTCAGGAATGATCAAGGAGCTAAAATTGGAGTGGCTCAGGTAAATATTTGGGCAGAGGATGGTCACGATGGTAAGTAAGGCCTTGAAGGAATCTGAATGCAAGGGTGGAATTTTTAAAATTGTGCCTTTGCTTTACCAGGAGTTGATATCTGTAATATAAAGGTGGGGCTGAACAGAATTGGTGCAAGTTTGGAAAGGGATGGAGAATTTTATGACTGCAGGTTTCTGGTGAGTAAAGCAAGAGGGACCAAGCAGGAGTGCAGCGGAATGTCAAGCTGAGACAAATGGATGTGTGAATAAACAACAGATGAGATAGTAGCAGAATTTGGCAAAATTATGGATGTGGAAATGAGCGTGTTGTGTGGTATGTGGTCAGAAGCATTTATTTTCAAAGCACCTGCCTAGGAGGGAGGAGTCAGTAGTGAGCGAATGGACTTCGACAAGGACTGGGTGCAATCTTCACTGTATTTAGGTATAGAGGAGATGTTAGGGGTAAGCTTTTTTTTTGCTCAGAGTGGTGAGTGTGTGAAATGGACAACGGTGGTGCAGGCAGATATGATAGAGTCTTTTAAGAGACTTTTGTATATAGGTACATGGAGCTTAGAAAAATAAGAGGGCTATGGGTAAGCCTAGTAATTTCTAAGGTAGGGGCATGGTCAGCACAGCTTTATGGGCTGAAGGGCCTGAATTGTGCTGTAGGTTTTCTATGTTTCTTTGTATTTATTCAGAGGCAATCTCCATATCCATTGCATGTCAAGTGAGGATTCTAATAACTTAGAGATACTAAATGAATCACATTAGGTGATGGTGAGGTAGACCTGGATACAACATATGTGGACATTGCAAAGGGTAGTGTGTGGATAACAAATATAGAGACAAGGTTAGATGGTTGGGGGACACGAGGTAACAGTCTGGGAAGAGAAGCTTGTGATAATCTGTCAGATAAGAACGGAACTAGGTAAATGCAGCCCACCCAGGCAGATATCAGTGGAGAGGCTGGAAGAAGTTGCCCTCATCTATATCAAAGGCTGCAGGCTGGTTGAGGAGGAGGAGGAGGAATCTTGGCTTACCATTGTCACAATCACAGAAGATTTCATTAGTGGCCTTGACAATGGTAGGGGGTCACTGTAACACAGCAGTTAGTGCTGCTGCCTCACAGCTCCAGGGACACGGGTTTGAGCCTGACCTCAGATGCTGTCCGTTTGGGATTTGAGTGTTCTCTCCATGACCATGTGGTTTCTTCTGGATGTTCCAGTTTCTTGCCATCTCCCATCGTCACACAAGAAAGATAATTTGCTACTGTAAATTAGCCCTAAGTATAGCGTAATGGCCCAATAAAATCGAAGGGGAATTGATGGCAGGTGTGAGAGAGAACAAGGTGAAGGGAAATAAGATGAGAAGAATGGGCTTCTTTTCTGGGAAATGGCATAAACGATGGACAGAATGGCCTCCTTGAGTGTCATTAAAAGTATAAAATTGACCAGACACTGGTGGGTTGGGGAGTCTAATTGGATTTCTCATGCAAGCTACAGCTTTCTTGCTGCACAACACTTCAATGCTTACTGGGCATTCAAGTGCTGTACAACAAGCAGTACTCTTTGAAGTATAATCATTGTAATGTAGGAAATGTGACCTTCAACTTTACAAATTAAGGACCCTTAAACAGCTATTAGATTCTCCAATCGCACTTCAAAAATACATTTTGGCTTTGAGATGTCCTGATGCATTGAAAGTTGCTACAGAATAGTTGAACTGTTTCTAAGTGATTTATTTGAGGCTTAAGTATGGGTCAGGACACTTGACAGAACTCCCCTGCTCTTGAAAATCATGCCTGGTGAATCCTTTACATCCATTTGGGAAGTCAGAGAAGACTTTGGTTTAGATTTTCATCTGAAAGATGGGATTTTTGGCAGTGCAACAATTTGCACTGGAGCATCAGCATAGGTTGTGTCCTCAAATTCTAAACCAAACTTTATGACTCATGGGTAGTTTATATCCTGTTACTATTTTCTACTCTGTGCATTTTCCTGGAGAAGAAATCCTACATTTTTTTAAGTCTGTCTTTGTTGCCTTGGTTGCTATTGTGCTGCTTATGTAGACTCTGTCCACTGCACAAATGAACAGTGGAGTGCCAAGCAAGTAGACCCTGTTTGCTGTAAGTCCTGCTTGCTGCAAACTGTTTGGCCAGCACAGTACTTTCAGTACCCTATGGTGCAACATCCTGACCGACTGCTGGGAATCTCTGGCCCATGACCAAAGTGGGGAAGGAGCATTCAGGATGGGACTGAGAACCTTGTATCCATTTGTCAGGTAGAAAGAGCATACCACGTTATAAACTGCCTGCACATCTCATCAGGCACCTCCTGCCCCATCTATGGCCCGTTATTGGTCTCGTCTGTCACCTCAGAATCACACATCTGGAGTGGAAGCAAGTGATCCTCAATCTCAAAGGCCTGCGTAAGAAGGAGTTTTCAGCAACAATAACGTGAAAGGATCCATCTTCCAAATCTAAATAGAATAACGATTACACATTTACCTTGACGGATCATTGTATAATGAAAGCCAGCCATGGGCCACTTAAAATGTCTATACTTAAACTGTGTTTCTGCTGAGGTGCCTGTGCAAAGGTTGTCTTCCTGTAGCTGGCCTCTTGAGTAATGCTACTTCCGCAGCTTTTAGAGAAGAGGCTGGCATTGCTGAGGTGTGCTTTCTCCTGAGCCAGCCAGATGCCTGTTGCTCAGTGCTCTCAATGGGCTCTTCTCCAGCCATCAGTGACTGTGTAAAGAACTTAATATTCTTAAAATGCAGTATTGAATGTAGCTTAATATGCCATTGCCAAAATGTTCTCTTGTCACTCCGGGGTCATTCAGGGTGTTAGAATATTGTAGAAAAACAGCAGCAACTTCCCTTTATGTGGTAGCTATAAGATGGCGAAGAATACTTAAAGTAATTCAGAGGGGAGCAATTTGTAAAGTAACCCAGAACCATGAGATATTTAGACTGATCAGCAAAATTTTGGTGAAGAGGTGGGTTTCAAGGATTGTTGAAGAGAGAATAAACTAGGAACAGAATGCCAGTGCTTGGGTTTGGGCAGACTGATATTGGTGGAATGGAATCAGGGATGCACAGAATCTCAGTTGTGGGCCAGGAGGATGTCAGGGAGGTACAGAGCTGAAAACAGGCACAGGGATCTGAAAGCCAGATGGAAATATTCAAGCACTCTGTTTAGACCTGGGTAACTGTTCTGCAAGTGATTGTCAGCTGGGAAGTCAGCCAGGTGTTAAGAGATGTTATAAGAATTGAAAGGATAAAGGGTAGTGCAGAGATAAAAGATTAACTGTCATCCTATTGAATGAAGAGGAAGCACAAGAGGCTAAATGACCAAGCCCTGGTTTTATGTGTACATTCTAAGGCAGTGTTGCTTTCAAGTATGGTGATAAAGAAGATTTCAACAGCAGATAATCAACTCCTGAAAGAGAACTACGATTGCGTGAAAGCTAATGCTGGGAATATTCAACAACTCAGGCAACATCTGTGTAGAGAGTATAAGAGATAATGTTTTGGATTGATGATCGTTCATTAACATGAAACATTAACTCTTTTTCTCTCTCTATGTCTGACTGTATCCAGCATTGTTACTATTTAAGATTTTCAGCATCTGCAATTTCCTGCTTTTCGATATATAAGATGAGCTTCTTGAATGGATTGGGTTGTGATAATGGGAGATATGGATTCCAATGGACCTTTTGATTTTTAATAAATTAAAACAAAGTTTGAAGTAATTGAAAATGGCAAGTTTGATTTATTGATTTGTGCATTCGCAAAAAAAAATCTTAAATGATTTAATTAGAGCTGAAGTGATTGCGTTTTTGAAAAAAAAACAAGAATTTTGCCACTGGCAAACGTTACTGAAATGTAGAAATGCTGGTTAAACCATTTGATAATTGACTATCTTTGGAACTTGAATGTTTGTTATTTGAAATGCATGATGCTGTGATGAGATTGAGGGGCTGATTTTGGGTTGGCAGTGTAGTGCAGGATCATGTTGACTGGATCATAGGACTGTAAGACCACCTTCAGTGCATCTCATTCTGCTTTGTTCTGGTGTCATATTTTAACTGCTGCTATATTGTGATTTGCAACATTTGCTCACACTAATAGAACAGTAGCATAAGTACTTCCTCAGCAGTGATATTATCTCTCTTAGATTGTTATTGCTGCATAATCGCTTCCGTGGCTTTATTGCAGTGCACACACAAACTGTATGCAATCAGGAGCAAGACAAATTTGTGATGCTTGGATTACTGGAACATTAAACTCTCAGAGGCCTATTAGACTGTCAAGTTTGTCTTAAGCCATTTTCTTCTTTTTTTCCATTTTTAAATTTACCAGTTTATCAGAGTCCCTTTTATAATTTAATTGGTTCTTTAAGTTTTGGAAGAACAGATTAAAGCATGTATGAAGCTGATTTTACTGTCTAGAAGATATATAAACCTAGTGAATTGGTGACCTGTTCTCTGCTTACTCTCTACTACAAGATAATGAGAAGAGGTAATGTTGCAGCTGTATAGGACCCTGGTCAGACCCCACTTGGAGTACTGTGCTCAGCTCTGATCGCCTCACTACCGGAAGGATGTGGAAGCCATAGGAAGGGCACAGAGGAGATTTACAAGGATGTTGCCTGGATTGGGGAGCATGCCTTATGAAAACAGGTTGAGTGAACTTGGCCTTTTCTCCTTGGAGTGATGGAGGATGAGGGGTGACCTGATAGAGGTGTATAAGGTGATGAGAGGCATTAATCTTGTGGATAGTCAGAGGCTTTTTCCCAGGGTTGAAATGGTTGCCACAGGAGGACACAGGTTTAAGGTGCTGGGGAGTAGGTACAGATGAGATGTCAGGGGTAAGTTTTTTTACTGAGAGAGTGGTGAGTGCATGGAATGGGCTGCAGGCAACGGTGGTGGAGGCGGATACGATAGGGTCTTTGAAGAGACTTTTGGATAGGTACATGGAGCTTAGAAAAGTAGAGAGCTATGGGTAAGCCTAGTAATTTCTAAGGTAGGGACATGTTCGGCACAACTTTGTATGAGCATTAAATTTTCTTTTTGGTCCAAATGCAATGGAATAAATGTTGATAAAAAATGAATTTCCAGATGGCAAGAAGTCATTAGAGCAGATAAGGTTAACCAGAGACTAATGCAAATAAATTCATCCTCTGTTGGTACCATTAAATACACTGGATAGTCATATTGCATTTTGTATAGTGCATCCAAATTCTACCAACCAGGGGTGAATGCAAAGGCACATAATGAGATGCTTGCAAGATTAAGGATATTGATTGAATAAGTATGGACAAAATGTAAGAGGAATGGCAACCAGAAAATACAACTTTGGGGATAATTGGCAAAAAACCAAAGGAAACATGAGGAGAATTTTTTTATTCATTAAATCATTGTGATCTGAAATCTAGTGCCAAAGTGGTGGAAGCAAATTCAACCATCACTTAAAAAAAGGGATTGAATATATAATTGAAAGGAAAATATGCAGGCATTTTGGGAATGAAGAAACAAGTAGGACTAAGTAAATACTTAAAGTACTGGCACAGGCAAAGTTGGATGACTAGTGTTCTGTACTCTATCACTTTACGATTTACTAATAGATGATGATCATCAAGTGGTGCACTATGTTGGGTTGCTCATTTTTAATAAGAAGTTGTTCTTTCTATATATGAACATGGAAATGTTGACAATATGTGTTAGAAAACATAAGCTGACTTGTTGCATAATATGCATGCTATTTTTCTTGGAAGTTTTCTTTGGTTTGCATATTTCAAAACAAAATCATGAATAAGTTCTAAAGCAAAGAATGTTTCTAAGTTAATTTAATCAATTATTCATTAAATACATCAGCTGGAGCTTCAATCCACTGTGATTTAAATGACAATTCTATTATAGTATGTCGAGAGGAGGTATTAAACCAGCACAATCTTTGATTCCCTATGTACAGACCCACAAGAGATCTGCAATAATTAGTTTAAAAATTGTTTGCAACGGTGACACTGATGGCTTTTAAATGATGAACATCATTTAGAAATTAATATAGAGATCCCTGTAAATGCTTCAAAATTTATATAGCATTCTTGAAAGTATATTTAGGTGGTTAGACCATTGCTCTAAATCCTGAGCTAAAATTCAAATATAACATGAAGAAATGGTACTTGGATAAAATACTGTATCACTTGAAATCTTCAGGACAGGTAAAACACAAAACATCTTTTTAGAAGTGAATTTATTTATTTTACCTATTGTTTCATAAGAAATATTGAATCAGATTAAACTGTTTCTGTTCTTGTCGACTACCAATGCTGCTGTACTTGTGTATTTTATCAAATGGCTTCATGCTAGGTTGTTTTGAAACTTGGCGAATACAATTTAGATCTATATTGTAAATGCAAAATCACTTTACTCCCTACAGAGATTTCCAAGGAAGTGCAGTAGTCCTGAGCATTTGGAATATTCACGTTTAGTGCTACGTGACAGGAGGATCGCAGTTCAATCTACTCTGTTACATTTCTAAGGTAGGATGGAGTAGGGGAGCATAATGAATTTTTTTTTACTTTACCTCAGGGAAAGAGAAAATCATACAGGTCTGAAACCAGTTAAAGGTGACATAAGGGAGATACCACGTCTATCCAGTGTACACACTCCTCAAAAATACAAGGAATAATTTCCTGCTTGAAATGTTTGTACCTTTTTAATTATCTTGAGTTTCTACATTGCTAAAGTTAAATTCAAATGTAGAATCACTTGGCCAACATTTTTAGAGTTTGTCATTTACTTGCGAAAAGTTCAGAAAGAAATCAACTGACTTCTCAGTAGGGTATTTTCTTGCTGATATTTTATAAACCTTCCTCCCAGTTCACTGCCAATCCCACATCTGGATGCAACATTATTTCTTAGTGGTAGACTGTTTGGGGCTTTCTCAAGACAAAGGGTGGGCTCTCGCAGAACACATCTTAATGGAAGATTTTCATTTTACTAACCAGTATTGTGGATCTCAATATTGAAGCAGCCCCTCTTCCAGCTATGCAATAACACAAGATCACAACACAAGATCACAAAACAAAGAAGCAGAATTAGGCCATTCGGCCCATTGAGTCTGCTCCGCTACCTCACCATTGGCTAAACTATTCTCCCATCTCGCCCCAATTCCCAGCCTTTTCCCCATATCCCTTGATACCTTGACTAATTAGATAGCTATCTATCTCCTCCTTAAACACCCCCAAAGATCGGGCCTCCACACCTGTATGTGGCAACGAGTTCCATAAATCTATGACCCTCTGGCTAAAGAAATTTCTCCTCATTTTTGTTCTAAATGGGCACCCTCTAATTCTAAGACTGTGCCCTCTAGTCCTGGACTCGCCCACCAAGGAAACAACTTGGCCACATCTACTCTGTCCAGTCCTTTCAACATTTGAAATGTTTCTATGAGTTCCCCTCTCATTCTTCTGTACTCCAATGAGTACAGTCCAAGAGCTGATAATCGTATGTAAGCCCTTTCATTCTGGGAATCATCCTCATAAATCTTCTCTGAACCCTCTCCAACATCAGTACGTCCTTCCCAAAATAAGGGGCCCAAAACTGCACACAGTATTCCATATGAGGTCTCACCAGTGCCCCATAGAGCCTCATCAACACATCCTTACTTTTATACGTTATACCTCTCTAAATGAATGTCCACATAGTATTCGTTTTTCTTACTGCCGATCCAATCTGGTGGTTAACCTTTAGGGTATCCTGCACACTGACCCCCAAGTCCCTTTGCACTTCTGTATGTTGAATTTTCTCTCCATCTAGATAATAATCTGCCCGTTTATTTCTTCTTCCGAAGTGTACAACCACACATTTCTCAACATTGAATCTCATCTGTCATTTCTTTGCCCACTCTCCTAAACTGTCTAAGTCTCTCTGCTACCTTCCTGTTTCTTCAATACTTCCTACTCCTCCACCTATCTTGGTGTCATCTGCAAACTTAGCCACAAAACCATTTATGCCATAATCCAAAACATTGATATACAGTGTAAAAAGCAGTGGCCCCAACACCGGATCCTTGCAAAACACCACTGGTAACCGGCAGCCAACCAGAACAGGATCCCCTTATTCCCACCCTTTGCTTTCTGCCTATCAGCCAATGCTCCACCCATTCGAATATCTTTCCTGTAATTTCGTGGGCTCTCGTCTTATTAATCAGCCTCTTGGCGGCACCTCGTCGAAGGCCTTTTGAAAATCCAAATACACTACATCCACAGCCTCTCCCTTATCCATCCTACTTGACATTTCCTCAAAAAACTCCAGTAGGTTGGTCAAGCAGGATCTTCCCTTCATGAAACCAAGCTGGCCTGGACCTATCTTGTCATGCACCTCTAGGTATTCCATAACCTCCAATAACTTTCCCACCACCGATGTCAGACTAATAGGTCTGTAATTTCCCTTGTGCTGCTGTCCACCTTTCTTATACAGCGGAACTATATTTGCAACCTTCCAGTCCTTCGGAACCATGCCAGAGTCTATTGATGCCTGGAAAATTATCACCAATCTCCAAAGCCACTTCCTTCAGAACCCAAGGGTGCACTTCATCCGGTCCGGGAGACTTGTCTGTCCTTGTACTAATGGTGCAGCATTCATTTTAAAAAGCTAAAGTGCTGTTTTAAACATCTCCGGTGTTTTGACCCCCTCTGAACTGAAGTAACAGCATTTGGGTATGAGGAATTAACAATTATATGGAAATTTGTTGAACATACTTCATTAAAACAGTGCAAGGTAACTTTTCTTGAATTATTTGTTACACATTCCAAAGTAAAGGATAAACATACATGGTTCTTTGCTTTAGTTTATTTTTGGGACGTCCGAGTGGTTTTGCATAACGACGTTTGATCTGAGCAGCTTTCTCATGCAGCAATTTTCTTCCTCTTTTCTTTGGCCTGCATATTTGACAGATCCACATTCCTGTTTGTAAAGAATACAGCCATTACCTTTCTTAAAAGTTTCACATCTATGCAGCGAACTCTATTTATATTTAAGGAAGATGTATGAGAAACATACTAGACAGAATATCTCCTGTAACTAAAACATCAGTTAGAAGACAGAGGATATGAAAATTGTCATATTTGTATCTTACATAATTCACAGTAAGAATCTAAACCCAGAAGCCATTATTTAACAATATTGCATAGAGATTCAGATACCCACATCTTTTGCATATTGCTGCAGTTCATATGTTTACAGTATCTACAGAACTTGTATCAATAATAGATTATATTTGTCAAACCCAATTTATTGAGTAGCATAGATCTTTAATTACAAAAAGAATTAAAATATGCACTTCAGAATAATAATGATTTCACAAGTGAAATTAGGAAACAAGCCACAAAAAACCCCACAAAAAAACAGAAGGAACTGGAGATGGAAAGATGCTAGTTGCATGCTAAAACACTGCAGCTAGATGTGAACTGACCTTAGAAGGAGGTGACGAATTTTCTTTTCCAACCCTAATGCATAAAATTCATTCACTAAATGCTGGAGATTCTTATGCTTCTTTTTTGTCTAGTCCTCACAGATCAAATACAAAAAGGTAACAAAGACTATCGCCATGAGAAAAATTGGACATGGAAAATGTAACTACTTTTACAGTTGCAAACTTTTGAACTTCTGAGTATGAGATAGGATTGAAGGGTCTGAGGGGATAGGTCAGGATTAACAGTGAAGCAAGGCACTAAAGGAGGATATGCAAGAATAAAGAGAGGTGATAATAGCAATCTGTTGGAAATTAGTGCCATAAGATCATAGAAACAAAATAGTAATTGTGCTGATATCCCCCATCAGCTCCAGCCTAAATCAATATTGAATAAGTTATCTCACTGAAACATACAAAATTCTAAAAGGACTTGATAGAGTAGATGCAGGTACCATTCCTCCCTTGGCTGGGGTTTATAGTAAGTATGAGGGGTCACTGACCCAAAATGAGGAGTTGGC
>JARFYF010000063.1:137203362-137215368 GCA_030265395.1 Rhina ancylostomus
ACACTTGCCTGGATGATGTGGTTTCCACGTCAGATGCACTTCAGATTATGCCATTTCCTCTGAAACATTCGGGCAATGAGATTATGCTATCCAGGAGCAACTGGGATAGCCAGAACTTCATAGCACCACAGTGGATGGGACCCAGCCAATGGAAGTCACTCACCAGTTATTCTTTGGACCCAAGGCATGACACTGAACCTCCATCCATTAATCACTCACTTATCCCCCGATTGACCAGGTCTTAACCATCTCTGAACTTCTTCCCGTGACCTGACCCTTTCATTGATCCTCAACCTGACCTCCCCCACATCATCCCTAATTTGCCGAACAGCTCACTGACCAAACCAACCCCTAAATCCATTGCCATTAACCTGACCATTGGCCCTCTTTCCCATTCAGCTCCCACTCCTGACTGAGCATTAGTTCCACGTGGCATATTCTTGTTCTCAAAAGCTGAGGAAAGCTGTTTCCTGTTATGTTGCAACCTCTTATGCTCCTGAAAATTGCAGCAGGGACGTCTTAGGGTACACTGGAAGTTTTAAGCCAACTTTTCTAAGGAAAAAACATTTGTTTTTCTTTTTACCATTTTAAAATTATTTTTCAACACCAATATCAGATTGCCTGACGTGATTTTTTTTTGAGGATTGAATAGAGGCATAACATTTCCGATTCTTCAAACCTCGGGCATTACTGGCGTATCCCAGGAGCATTAGAAAGAGTTGCCTCCAAAATTTCCACCTGCTTTCCTCAGGTGCATCCTATCAAGTTAGTTAACTTTCTTGCTTTGAGTGCTGCTAACTTATTAAGTACCTCTTTATTTCTTTATGGACTCTGTCCACTCAGACTTCTCAATGAAAGAGCTTGATGAAATCACCACTTTTCACCATCTACCAGTCACCATCATTTCCATATCCCAAAATAGAGCACATGAGATAATAAACAAAACAAAGTTAAAAGAATTGGACAGTTTTAATTGAGATTATCTATTGACACAACTGTAACAGTCAATAATACAGGACAATGCAAGCACATTGTATTTACTCAGCAAACAGCAATCAAATAAAGTCAATTTACAGAATTTATTAGGAGAATCTCCATGTGCAACAACAAAAGCAAAACTGACAGTGCAGCAAGTTTCCCTGATAAAAGCACCACCTCCAAAATCAAATGAGTGGAACATTGAAGTGTCATGCCAGTTATGAGTGTAAACTCTGCAGGGTACAGAGAGATTGTGTTTGATCCAGTTCAATAGTGCCAATCCCAATATCTTAAGTATCCAATGTATGTTGCTCCCAAGAACAGGACCTGGCTCACACAAATAAAGATTACCAGGTAAATTATGGGAAATGGCTCTTTCAATTGTGTTCCAGGAAAGCAGTTCCAGGTTATTCCATCAATAGAGGAGAGGGTGCTGAAACATTTGCAGGGTCTGGATCTGAGATACTACAAGGGACAGTGTTCTTCTCTGAACGTAAGATACTCACTAGGACACTGTCCTGCTCTGGATCCAAGGAAGAGTGCCTTACTATGGTTCTGAGATACTCCAAGGGACATTTTCCTGCTCTGAACATGAGATACTCACTAGGTCATAGACCTGCTCTGGATATGAGATACTCACAGGGACACATTGTCCTGCTTTAGATCTGAGACAGTCCATCAGGCTGTAATCTGGTGTTTGTTGATTACTTTGAAAGACATGATGCTTCTCTGGTTCAAACATGAACACTAGTTCAGAGATGAACACCATCTCAGTATTTTCTTTGGTAATATCTGGTTATCTACTCCATTCAAATTTCTAATGATGATGATGAAGACAAATTTGAAGGAGATTTATTTTGCTTTGTAGTCTTTAACACAAATATTTAACTCTGACTTGCAGTATCCTTGATACTGGTGACTAGCAGAAAGCTGCATTGTTTTCAAAAGAAAATGAGGCATCTAAGTTGATGGATCTTTTCCTTTTATATTGATAATGCTCTGACTAAATGTAAAATCTGTTTCAAAACTTTTTTAAAAATTTATATTAGGAATTTGTAAATTGTATGTTTCTCATTCCTTGTGTTGCTGCATTTTCCGTTTTTGTTTAGGGACAGGAAGCCGAAGATAAATGTTGTCTGACCTTATTTAATGTAAGAGTTCATTTCATTGTGTTTTTACTGGTTGTGTGCAATTGCATTCATTGTTAATTAGTGGCATGGACAATAAGCCAAATTGGTGACAGATGTGAGACTGACAAATGCCAATTATGACTTGAATCTTGGAGGATTAACATTTATTTGAACCTTGAAGACCAGAAAGTATATTTTCCATAATGCAGTGTTTACAATGATGATAACTTTTATAAAATAAATTGCTGGAGCAGGCAGGAATAAATTAAAGAAAATGTAACTGTGTGCCCTTTGGAATACAGAACTATTATGATATCTTTTTTAATCCCTAAACATGCCATTAATATGTTGCATTGTATCCCTTTGGAATTTTTTTTTATTCACTCTTGGGATGCGGGCATAGTTGATCCCTAATTCAACATTGATTCTGTTAATCAGGTACTTCCATATTATCGAATTAGGACACTGCTTCAAGTATTTCTGTGACACCATGTAAGAATAATTTAGAAATGTTATTGGAATAACAGTCAGAAGAGGGAAGAGTTCAGAACTTCATTTAAGAATTCTAGTGAAGTCCAACTTAATTTTTAGTATCTTTTGCAACATATGATATGGAAAGTGATTAGCACAGGCTTATTTGTGTTATCAGTCTTCAACCAATGATAAATTTTGCTTGTTTTTCTAACATACAGAAGTTGTTGGCTGCAGTGAAATTATTTGCTGCTTTGAAATTTCCAAGTGTAATCTCTGATGGCCAGTGTAGTTTTCAAGAAGTGTGGTTCCCATTAGCACTGACCATCCTCATGTTCTATACCTCTCCTTGTTCAGGACTCATTCTTTAATGTTGATCTATCTGTGTTGTGGTCAGTGGGCATCTTTTGCATTTTTGCATCAAATCGATATTTCCCTCTTGGCATCTGCCTTCACTATGAGGTTCTCCTGAGGAAGGGAAAGTTAACCATGTTTTCTGGCACGTAGTAGTTGATCTTAATTGTTCAGGGTGTCAGTGCTAGATGACAGCAAGTGGGAGAGCCTGGCTCAGCCATTGTCCCTGGAGGAGCTGACTGGCTCCATCCGTTCCCTTGGCACAAGTAAAACTCCCAGAAGTGATGGTTTACTGGCAGAGTTGTACATGGCTCTCTGGGACTGGATGGGCCCGGACCTGCTGGAAGTGTACAACACTATGCTTCTGGCTGGTAGAATGTCAGACTCCATGAGGAAGCACATCATTACCCTCATAGACAAGCAGAAGGGAGAGAGGGAGGACATCAGGAATTGGAGACCCATTTCACAATTGAATGTACAATATAATGTCCTGTCCAAGGCCATCGACAACTGGATCAAGTGTGCTCTGGGACAGGTGATCCACCCAGATCAAACCTGTGCTGCACCTGGCAGGAAAGTCTCTGACAGCCTTGTGTTGCTCAGGGATACTATCACCTATGTGCGGGACAGACAGGTGGATGCCTGCCAGGTCAGCCTGGTCCAGGAGAAGGCCTTCAGCATGTTGGACATGCTCTCCAAAATTGGTTTTGAGGAGGGAGTCAGAAATTGGATCCAACTGCTCGACTCAGATATCCATAGTGCAGTCCAAATCAATGGGTGGGAGACAGATAGTTTCCCCATCAAGTCTGGAGTCAGGCAGGGTGTCCACTTTCCCTTGTCTTGTCTGTGTGCTACATTGAACCCTTTGCCGAATTCATGAGTAAGGACTAGTGTATAAAAGGGGTGACGTTGTCAGGCAGTGGAGGCACACAAGTCAAAACCTCCCTGTACATGGATGACATCGCCGCCTTCTGCTCAGATCTATGGTCAGTTCACAGATTGATTAGTATCTGCGAACAGTTCAAGCTGGCATTGGGGGCCAGAGTCAACAGCATGAAGAGCGAGGCCATGCTCTTCGGTAACTGACCTGATTGATCCAATGTCCCTTTCATCGTCAAGTCCAACTACCAGAAGGTGCTGGGGAATTGGTTTGGAGGGGCTGAGATGTGTAACAAGAGCTGGCTGGAGAGGATTGGCAAGGTCAATCAAAAACTGGGTTTGTGGAAATGGGGTTCTCTATCCATAACTGGGAAGAACGTGGTCATCAGGTGCAATGTGCTCTCAGGGTAGCTGTACTTGCTGCAGATGTGGCCTGTTCCTCACTCCTCAGCCTCGGTAATCACCTGGAATGTCTTCCAGCTTATCTGGGAGTCTAAGATGGTGTGAGTCCGATGGGTCATACTGCAGGTCCCCTGAGACTGGGGGCAAAAGTGTACCCAACATTGCCTTCATCTTGATGACCACCTTCTCGTGTGGATGTATCAACTGGTATGTGGATCCAAAGTACGTGTGTACCAAGTGTCACCACGTGCTGGGGTTCTACCTGTCCCCAGTGTTGCGGAAGATAGGCCTGGCCCCTCTACCACTCAGCATCCCAGTCAGCTGGACATTGCCACACTACCTGTCCTTTGTGAAGAGTTCTTTCAAGCAAGCACCTTTGACCACAAGTGGTCAGCATGGAATGTACTGCAGACACTGCAGGACAGGGAAACTATGGATTCTGTGGGTTTGTTCCCCTGAGCAAACGGTCCAAACCATATGGCAGAGTGCCTCATCGCCAGATCTGTCCAACAAGTACCAAGACCTTGTTTGGCTGGCGGTGAGAGGTACCCTCACAGTCAGAGTCTTCCTCAACAGACAACACATCATCCCCATTGCACGCTACCCTCAGGAAGGCTATGTGGTGGGGTGGAAAAATGGTCATGCACCTCTTTGCAGACTGTGGATTTACTAAGAGGGTGTGGAGATGGATGCAAGCGTCGTGTTCCATTTCATCCCCAGCAGCTGTGTAACAGAGGACTCTCTGATCTACAGGCTGTTCCTGGGGACACACACTGAGGCAGACATCAAGTGCTGCTGGAAGGTCATCAACTCAGTGAAAGATGCCATCTGGTCTGCCCGAAACTTGTTGGTCTTCCAGCACAGTGAGATGTATGTAAGGGAAAGTTGCCGACTGGCACAGTCCTGGCTCCTTCTGCTACCACAGAGTCGGGTGGGGAAGCCCCTCAAACAATGAAAGGAGTATCACCTTGGGGCCACATTAGTTGTAGTGGTGCTGTGTTTGTTTGTGTGTTTTTCTCTTAAGTTTTACACTACAGAATGTAACGATCATGAATGTTAGGGTTTTGTATTTTACAGTTTCTTCCTTTGTATATTTCTTTTATTACAAATCGAGTTTACAAAAAAAGGGGAGAGATTTAATAGGTATTTGAGGGGCAACTTTTTTTTACACAACAGATCGTATCTACGTGGAATGAGCTGCCAGAGGAAGTGGCTGAGGCAGGTACAATCACAATTTATAAAAGACAGTTGGACAGGTACATGGATAGGAAGGGTTTAGAAGGTTATGGGCCAAACGCTGATAAATGGCATTAGCTTGGATGGGGCATCTTGGTCACCCTGGACCAGCCAAGCCGAAGGCCTTACTTCATGCCATATAACACCATGACTATATGGTTCCTGACATCAGCCCTGGCTCCAAAGTCGCACCCTCTAAGCTCAGAGGAATTGGTGTTTTTTTCTGTCCATCCTTGGGAAAACCTTTTAATTGTTTCCAACATCACAATTTTCTAAATGGCAGGGAATGTAAGGAAGGACTGTCCCCATAACTTGTCTATCCCCATAACTTAAACCCTGCCGTAGCCTAGTGCACTTTCACCAGGACCATCTCCAAACTTGGTATATCATTGCTGAGTTGGCCGGAACAGAATGCAGTTCCCCAAAAGATATTTAATGAGTTCTGTTGCTGAGCAGTCATCCTCTGGCTACTCAGGAGTTCTGGCAGAGGGAGCGTGAGTGGGACTGAGTCCACTCTAGCCTGATCCACACTGTATTTTCATTCCTAATTCTACAGCTCTTGGTTGTTTCTGTTGGATTCCCTCCATAAGGAATCACATTTTAATTCATTAAACTTCGAGTGAGTGAGTTTGAATAAAGATTAACCCTTATAGCTCTGGCCATAAATTATCCTTATTCCAATTCCCACGACAAGACTCTACCTACTCGTCTGTGTTAAACGTTAATGAAGCAAGTATTAACCCCTACTCTTGTTGACAGGTTCCCCCTGTGTGACAGTCTACAACACTGAAGATTCTGGTTTAAGGGATGCCTCTGGTGCAGACAGGATGGATTTGAGGGGGGTGAAAAGACTTGGCTCCACTCTCTACACAAGGACTCGTTCTCCTTCCCCTTTGTAACACCAGAGCCAATTGACCTGGAGTGCCGCCTTTCTGAGAGCTGCTCTGCACAGGATCCATTGCTGATTATTTAATGAGCTCTTTATTTTGCACATTTTGACGTGGCCTCAGCTCTGTGGAAGAGCTTAGATACAGAACCTACCTGATGGTGAACTCTCAGACCAAACTCACTCTACGGTTGCAGATTCTGCGGCTCACAAAACGTGGCGTGCCAACTGGAGACTTTCTGTTTTAGAACTAACATGCTGGTTGGGGACCGGATGCCTTAGTGTTTTGTTACTGTTCTGAGAGATCTCCAGTCCAATTTGTTTTATCTCATGAGAGGGGAAGAGAGCTTTAATGTAATGACATAGGAGAGGAAATTCTCTTCACCCCAGATTATTCTGACAGCCTTAAGGATAGAGACCCAGAATTTGATCCTAGATATTTAAATTTCCCATTGCCCTAATACTTGTGTACTT
Source organism: Rhina ancylostomus (assembly GCA_030265395.1). Classification (NCBI taxonomy): domain Eukaryota; kingdom Metazoa; phylum Chordata; class Chondrichthyes; order Rhinopristiformes; family Rhinidae; genus Rhina; species Rhina ancylostomus. Next base: position 137,210,173 of record JARFYF010000063.1, read on the forward strand.
CACTCTCCAAGTATTAGATTATCTTCAGAAATTTGGTACTGTAGGAATGTAATCCTTAAGGTTTTTGCACAGAAAGAAGACACTCTATGCTCAACTAATCCCAAACTATTCTCATTTCCTGCTGAATCCCTTGGGCTTCCTCATTTCAACCAACATGTCCCAGGAAGATGTAATAATCTCCAAAGCATTTCCCCACCCAAAAAATGGCACATTGCAGCAACCCTGCACAAAGATGCTGTTCCCTGTCACCTCTGTCCTTTCCTGGTAGTCATTTTATTAAATGGCTCCTCAAACAAAGGACATATTTCTTCCCAGTTCATATAGCAATTTTTTAAAATCCTTCCTTCTCAATAGTTTGGAAGCAGTAGCCATGGAGGATCATAAATCTTCTTATCCATGTCTTCATACCCAGTTGTACAATAACCTAAAGAAGTTGCTCCTGGCTTTTTTTTAGTCACTAAAACACTATAGTGGCCCAGCACAGTTTCTGAAAGATGGAGATCTTCAACTGCATTGTTTGTGTGATCCCAGGCTGAAATCAGTTGTTGGATTCAGCGCGATTTATTGTATTCTTGTATTACGAGCTCTCACCGTTCTCAGCATGTGCCACAGAAGGTGCGATTGCTGCAGCCAACCTACCACAATACAAGCAAGTCTTCCACTTCTGGGCAGTATTACCACGGAATGAGTGGATACTGCAGTGACAGGGAAGGGGTGTGTGGTGGCTTGGAAGATGGGAGAGAATGATCCCCATGTGAGAATGTACTTGGGATCAAGCAAACTTAAAGAATGCCATTTCAATGTTGGCTCTTCAATCAACACTGTTTCGGGGAAACGGTTGGGAAAGCCTGGTTATTCTGTAAGTAAATGTAAACTCTTGTTTTTCAGATGAAGGAGGTTGAAAATCTCATTGCAGATTAATCCTGATGTTCTTCTCCTGTCGACATCATTTGGAGCAACATCAAAAATGCTGGAGGAAATAAGCAGGCCAGGCAGCATCTAAGATTGTCCATCTAAGATCGACTGTCCATCTCCCTCCATATGTGCTGCCTGACTCACTGAATTCCCCAGCATTTTGTGTGCTGCTCCAAGTTTCCAGCATCTGCAGTCTCTCTTGTGACATCGTTTGGATGGAGTCTTAGGTTATCGAGAATGTAAATCCTGCCGATAAATGAGGAGATAAATTTCTGACATTTTCTACGGCGCCAGCAACATGTGCAGCAATTCTTTTCTTCGTTCAGCCAAACTTACACAGCAGGGCAGCTTTTTCTGGGAGTTATATGAATGAATTTCCAGTCCAGCTGCTTTATCTGAAAACAGTGTACCTTCATGTTCTGTCCAGGCCTTTGAAAATGAGGTCCTTTCTTTAAAGACTGAACTCTCAGAATTACCGAGAATCTTCATCAATTCGCCAGTGTCCCTCTGAAAATATGAATTACACAATTTTTCTAAAAGGTACTTAAAAAAAATTAAATGTCGCATTGAATTCTAGGCAGCTCTATTTGATGCATTCCAGGAACTGATTGGCTGTCTCATTGGAAACTTGCAGTTAATGATTGCATCAATCACACACGCCTCTTTCCAATTTCCTGCAGTGGTCTATTTTTATTTAATTCCAGGAAGCTACTGTCTCTTGTTTCAAGTTAAACGCCATCCTGAGCTTGCCTGCTAGGATAGAACACAGAACAGTCCAGCACTGGACAGGCCATTTGGCCCATGATTTTGTGCTGATCTGATGCCAATTTATACTAAATGTCCTCCTCCTGTGAATCATCCATATCCCTCCATTCCCTTCACATTCATGTGTCTATCTGAAAGCCTCAAACTCCATCAAACTGCCTGCTTCCACTGTGACCCCTGGTGACCCATTCCAGCCACCTACAACTCTCTGCGTTTTAAAAAAAATTTGCCCCTCATGTCGCCTTTAAACTTCCCCCCTCTAACTTTAAAAGCAGTTCCTGTGCTAAAACAGGATTCTTTAACATTTTACAATCTTCTTGTAAAACACTAAAACTATCCAGAGGCTGGCTCTCAATAAAGGATGCAACAGACAGCTTGGCTGGAGGCACAGCCAGCTCTGGAGTGCAGGTGCTCAATACTACAGTGGGGATGTTGTCTGGTCCCGGAGCCTTTCCTGTATCCAGTGCTCACAGCTAGATCCTGATGTCATGCGGAATGAATTGGTGGCTGAAGACTGTCTGCTGTTGAAGGTGGGGATTGCAGGAGGAAGAAGAGAGGAGATGGAGAGGGTGATCCAGAACAGGTGGTTGCAGGCTCTGATGTCAGGCAATGTGGCCGAGTTAATGTCATGACTTGTTTTGAACGAACATTGGGGTGACCTATATATTAATGTGTTTCCTCCTCACCATCTTTTTAGATCCTTCACTAATACCTAGAACATCATACACTGTATTTTATGATCAATAAGCAGGAATCAAATATTGACCATTATTCACAAAGGCTGAAAAACAGCAGGTATGCTCTGTCACAACTGTAGAGGGTGTGAGACCTCACACAAAAAGCTGGAGCTGAGTATTTGTCTGATGTTCCAGATTCCAGGATCGGCAGTCTCTTGTGTCTCCATTGGTGGAACCTCGGCTGGAACAGAATGGACTTGGACCTTTTTATGGTAGTTGCATTGGAGTCGACTGAGAGAAAGGTTCAGTCAGTGTAACCCAGCATACAAGGGTGGCCGTCTGAGGAAGGGTTAAGTAAATGGGGTGAGGTGAAGGGGAGACGTCAGAACTTAAGAAAATAGAAAACAGAAGTGGGACCAGGCCATTCAATAACATTGTGGCTGGTCTTTTACCTCAGTGCCACTTTCCTGCTCCAGTCCTAGAATCCCTTGATTCCTTTTATAACAAAAAAGTATTGACTTCTGTCTTAAGTGTACTGAACAGCTGGTGCTCCACCCTCTTGGCAAGAAAATTCAAAAGATTCACCTGCCTCTTACCTGTATCCTGCCCTTATTTTGAGGCTTTTTTGTTCATTTTAAACTCTAGACTGAGTCTGCTTAACCTCTCCTTATGACATACCCACCATCTCACAAATCAATCTGTTGGACCTCCATAGCACTATCCTTGGGTAAGGGCTACCAGACCTGCGCAAAATGCCAAGTGTGGCTTCACCAAGGCTCTATATTGTTGCAGCAAGACCCCTCCACTCTGGTGCTCTAAACCTCTTGCAATGAAAGCCATCATGCCATTGGCCTCCACAATTGCTTGCTGTACTGCATATTAACTTGCAGTGATTTCATGTACAAGGACACCGAGGTCCCTCAGAATACCAACACCTTTCAGTCCTTCAATATTCAAAAAATACTTTGCCCTTCTTTTAATTGATGAAGATTGAAACTTCAGTGCCAAAGATGCCATATTTCATGCCCTGTGAAATGGATGATTTAAAATAATCACCCTATTAGCCTGCTTCGGAGAAGTTTTCCTTGGAGCTCTGGACAAAAAATGTTCCTCACCGTTGAAACAAGACTGATGGTTATGTATTTTGAAGTGCTATTGTATTAGTGATTGTGGGGACCATACCACTGTGACCATACCACTGCGGTTCATTAGATTTCATAATGCACTGAGCCATGTGACACATTCTTAGGATATGCAAGGTGCTATATTAAGTAATGTTCATGCTTCATTTCCATTCCTGATCACTATTTTTCTGTATCTGTAGTAATAAAGTTATTTTACCTGTATGTTCAATGTTAACCTTGACCTTACTATTTCTCTTAAGACATTTATGAGGTGACCTGCTGGATAAAATAAAATACTCCTAACCCACCTTTCATCTCCAGTCACTACCTCAATTTCTTCTCCTTTTATCCTGCTTGTCTGTAGCCCACAGTATGTTCTTACAAGTAATTTGGCTGGAATTAGACTTTACTTTGTTGTGAGGATCATTAGAATGCAGGTGGTGCCATGTAACCAGAGCAAGTAATTAAAACATGAACAGCCTGCAGATCCACACAGCCCCTCTGCTGATTGCTACCCGGATGTCTCTGTGCATTCACTGCTCAATCCATCAACACATTGAACGGTCTGTACACATCCTGTCTCTGAGGATCAAGGTCATTTTCCCCTGTATGGTTTACCACTCGAATATATTGAGAGTTAACATTATTATGTTAAACTAATGCTTCCCCTACCCCAGAACCTGAGGCATGAATGATCCTAGGTTTATCTATTATATTAAATGACTATCTTCTTCCAATGTAGTTATCTCAGGATGTGAGTGTTGCTAGAACACTGACACTCATTGCCCTTGACAAGATGGTGTGCAGTCAACACCTTGAACTGCCCAGACCTTGTGGTGAATGTTCTCTTGGATGGAGGACCCAGATCCAGATCCAGCTCCGAGAATGATAAAGGAGTAATAAAATACTTGCAAGTCAGGGTGCAGGGACCTGGGAGTGGTGTTCCTGTGTGTCTGCTGCCCTCTTCTGTTCAGTGGTAGAGCCCAGGTTTTGGAAGGTGAGAAGAATTGAGGAGAGCACTTTGTAGTTGAAATACACTAACTGCAAAGCTGGGGTGGTGGATCAATCAAGCAAGTTGCTTCGACCAGGATGATGAAACTCTGGGTGGTGTTGAAGCTGCACTCAGCCAGGCAAATGGAGACGATTCCATCACTGTGTTAGTGATTGAAGGGTTCACTGTAGCCAGATGTTGCCTAGTCTCCAATTCAATCATGTCTTAATATTGTACTGTGTATGTATAAACCCATCCATTAGTGCTTGCCATCTGTTGGATTTTGTGTTCTATCCCAAGATCCAGTTAGTTTTGTTCACCTGGGATCTGATGCTGTTTTTGGAGACTTTCCTGACATTCCTTCATGCACTTCCCCCTCTGCTGCCATGCAGAGCTGTTGGGTGTGCATTTTCCCCATTTATTTAACTGATCTTCCCTTGAATTGCTCCTCTCAAATTCACAAATATTCAGTTTATTAGATTTTCACTGATTACACAGATCTGTCTTAATATGCAAATCACAACTCCCAATTAATTGAATCCCTCTTCCCTACACATTGACCGTGTCCCTCCCTCCTCTGTACGTTCATGTGTCTATTGTTACAAACCAGCAACAGAAGAAACACACCAAGATATGTATAAGTGTTAAAAACTACTTTATTAATAACTACTTTTATTTTACTTATTATCATAAGTAAAAATGTTAGAATGTTAGAAGTAAAAAT
>JARFYF010000063.1:137679409-137691935 GCA_030265395.1 Rhina ancylostomus
TGTGTTGCCTGATAGGGTGGTGGAGGCAAATTCATTGGGGGCTTTTAAGAGGGACTTGGATGGGCACATGAATGAGAGGAAAATGGAGGGATTGGCTATGTCGGTACAACATTGTGGGCCGAAGGGCCTGTTCTGTGCTGCACTGTTCTATGAGATGGGAGGAGAAAGTTTTTTTTATTTTGACACTGAGTGGTTGGTATCTGGAACAAGCTGCCAGAGGAGGTGGAATCAGATACAAGCACTTTGTTTAAGAGGTATCTAGATAGACACTTGAATAGGCAAGGCCTAGCAGAATATGGTCCTAATGTGGGAAAATGGGGGTAGTGTAGATGAAGAAAACACTTGGCACGGTGTGGTAGGCTGAGGGGCCTGATTCTGTGCTGTACCCCTCTGGCTGTAAGTCATTCCTTCTCGCTTCTGTCTGAAATGGATAACCCCTTTACTTTGAAATTATGCCCTCTAGTTCTAGATACTCCTACCAGGAAGAACATCACTGCTTCTGACCTGTCAATCCCTTCAATCTTTTTTTTGAAAGGAAAGTCCACTGTTCATTCTTCTAAACCCCTGATTGTTAATGGCAGCGTAACATTTCTGTTATCAAGCTCCAGTTAGAAACCTGCTGCCTGTCTAACTACTTGTCTGTGGGTATATACCATTTATTTATTATTGTCACATGTACTGGGGCACAGTGGGGGAAAAAATGTTTTGCGTACCATTCATACAGACCTATAAAGAGAAGCAAGACTGTTGGTCTATCGCCCACATTTTTCCCCCTTTTCTAAACTTTAATTGTTTTGTATTTCCAGTTCTGCTTTTCGCATGTATGAATTAAATTCTCGCACCATTTCAATATTTGTGTCAACTTAATTATTTGAACTGTCCAGCAGCATGATGGGGTTTGAACATCTCTTGGTCAGTGGTCTATGTTGCCCCTGCCAGTTTACTGCTCCATTCCCTGATCGCTTACTCTCTGTCTGCATTGTTCCATCATCCTCTTTGTTTTCTGGAGCACCTTATTTACTGAAGTGAGTCTGGTTTTTAGATCTTGTATGTGGCTGAAAGCAGCACAGAATTTCTCTTGGGTTTTGTACAGTTATTAAATATTTGATTCACTGGTTAACAAACACCAGTTAAAATGACATGCAGGGTAATTTTCTGTCAAGCCTCACTGCTCCTAGAATGTTAAATAATGAATACAGCCTCTCCATCTGCTTCCGTGTCTTAAATTAGGGATGTTGGGTGTGTCCATAGTGCTCTGAAAGTGGGCACACAAGTGGCTAGGGTGATTAAGGTGGTATACGGCATGCTTCCCTTCAGAGTTCAGGGCACCAAGTATAAAAGTCAGGAGTGTTGTTGCTGCTGTTCAAACCTTTGGTTAGGCCACATTTAGAGTATTATGCGCAATTCTGGTCACTGCATGCTAGGAAGGATGTGGAGGTTTTTGAGAGGGTGCTGAAGTTGTTCACCAGGATGTTGTCTGGATTAGAGATACTGGCTCTGAGGAGAGGTTGGACAAACTTGGATTGTTTTCTGTGGAGCGTCTGAGGCTGAGGGGACAAGTGTATAAAATTGAGAGGCATAGATGGGGGAGCTATTCAGTGTTTTTCCTCGGGTGGGAATGTTAAATACTAGCGGGCATAGGTTTAAGGGAGATTTGTGGCATGTTTGTTTTCCCCCCCCCCCCCGAGTGGTAGGTGCCTATAATATGATACCAGGAAAGATGATGGAAGCAGATACAATAGCAGTGTTTGAGGGACATTTAGACAAGCACATAGGCAGGGAATGGAGGGATATGGATTATATGCAGGCAGATGGGATTAGTTTTGATTGGCATCGTGATTGGTACAGACATCGTTGGCCGAAGGTCCTATTCCTGTGCTGTACTGTTCAATGGTCTTCAATGTACCAGAAAGCTCTCCATGAAGCTTCCTATTGTGCCTTATCAGAACAGTGGGTGGTGAGATGGTGGCACTGAGTCCCTGATTAGTGGGCAGGAATCTTTTGCTAAACTGGCTGTTAAGTGCGATGAACTTTGCTGTGTTTGCCACTTCCCTGGCAAATGAATGCTGATCTTTCTTTGGGTAACTAAGGAGAATGGAGCCTGTATAACTGTGACTGGTTTGCTTCCTTTAGAACAATTTTGATTGCGTGCCACATCAAGATGATGAGCAAGGAGGTATCCCCCATGTTTTCTGCAGATGATGTGGCCAAAATCAAGAAATTCAGCAAGTCGCGTTCAAAGGTAGGGGGCGAACTGAGTGTGGTAGTGGAGGGGAATTGGTGATGACAAGTAAGCTTAAGATAGATACAATAATCCTATGAAGATGTTCTTCAAAAACAGAACAGGACAATTGATGTTCCTTAAATGATGATAACACAAAATAGCAGGAGTGCACTAATACTCGATGTCTTAATGAATGAAATTCCACAGTCCTCTGGAGAATTCCAAAAGTCATCATCTTCTGAGTGGACAGGTTTCTCTTCCATTCTATATGGCCTGAGAATTTTGAGGATTCCTGAGTTCCAGATTACTGGTGGGGAGGATGTTTCCCCTGGCCATCTATCGCATCAAGTCTCTGAATTTTGTACATTTCTTTGTCACCCCTCATTATTCTAAACTTTGGAAAACACTGACCTGGACTTCTTGATCCTCCTTCATATGATGGACACACCATCCCAGGAACTTGTCTGGTGAACCTTTGCTTCACGCCCTCCTATAGGAATTTTTTTTGGTGGGGTAAGGAGACCAAAATAGTCCATAGTGCTCCAGGTGTAATGGTTGGAAGACATCCCTACCCTTGTACCCAAATCCTCTTTCAAAAATAACCAACAAATCATTTGCCCCCATAATTACCTGCTTCATGTTTCAGTAACTTGTGAACAAGGAAACCCAGGTCCTCTTGTAAATTGCACATTCTACAAAGTAGCCCACTCAATTGGTACCGCACCCACCACTCGAAACATTGATTCTGTCCAGCACCAGCACACCAAGGCTGTCATGTGTACCACATACAAGATGCATTGCAGTTCCTTGCCAAGACTATCCCAACAGCACCTCCCAAACCCAAGTCCTTGACTAGCAGAAAGAACAAGGGCATGATCCATGGGACCACCACCACCACCTGCAGGTTCCCCTCACGCTGCATTCCATCCTGATTTGGAAGTGCATCACCCCTCCTTCATTGTTGCTCAGTCTCTATGCTGGAACATGCTCTCTAGCAGCATTGTGGGAGTACCTACAATAGAAGGACTGCAGTGGTTCAAGGTGGTACCCACCACTACATCGAGGGCAGTTAGGGATGGGCAATAAGTGCTGGCCTTACTGCTGGCACCTGTTTCTGGAGAGAGAATTTCCACATCTTTCACCATTTACCAAATAAACGGCATTTGTTTCCCCACTGTGCATAGCCTCTTTTGTTTCCATGTTGTGCCTCATCTGTCCACTCGCACAATGTGCCTGTATCCCCTTCGATCCCTGTCACTACTCGTACTCCCACTTAGTTTTGTATCATCGGTAAATTTGGAAATTTACATTTTGGTTCCTCAGCCAAATTGTTATAGTTTGAGGTTGTACCCAAGCCCTGATCCTTCCAGTCAAAGCCTCCCATTCTAAGTTTATTCCTTTGTTTTATTTTAACCTTGATCGACACTAATTTACTATCCTCTATTCCATGTGGACTAATCTTACTAATCGTGTATGTGGGACCATATGCAGGAGGTTTCTGGAAATCTAAATATGCCAGTTCACTGGTTCCTCACTGCTCTTCATCTTCAAAAAAAAATCGATTGGTCAACCATTTCCCCCAGTTGAAAATCAAATTGGGGAAATCTGAAGTAAATACCAAGTTCTAGAAATACAAGTCATGCAGCATCTGTGGAAAGAACAATAGGTTAAAGACCCCCTCATGAGAACTAGGAAAGTGAAATGAAAAGTTAGTGTTAAGTTGCAGGGAGAGTGGGGGAGAGGTGGAGAGGAGGTAGAAATGCCTGATGGGGTGAGGCCAGGATTTCCATGGTGATATTATGTTTGTGAAGCTGTCTGGTTGAGAGAGATTAATGAGGGCATTTGGACAGAGAAAAGAAACAAAGGGACATGTCAAGATCCTTTTGAGCTACTGTATTGATGTCCCACATTAATCCAGCTACCCTCCCCCTTCTGTTAACCTGCCTTCCTTCCTAAACGTGAATACCCTGGAATATTTAGTTCCCAGCTTTGGTAACTCTGCTCTTACTTTCCTGTAATGGCAATTAGCTCTAACCCACATATGTGCTGTTAATTCATCCATTTGTAGATGAATGTCTTTAAGTTTGCATTTAAATGTCTTTAAGTTTGGCCTTTTATCATTCTCAGTACTCTGCCTCTGTTGGCTGCTACCTTTGATTCTGTTTCTATTAATTTTGTTTGTTCACTTCTATTTTCAATTTCCTGCTTTGTTTCTCTTCATACTGACTCTTCCCTTGGCTTTTCATCTCCCTGCCAAGCTAGTTTAACTTTTCCCCTGTGAGAGCATTGGTTCTATTCCTGATGAGATGTAACTGGTCCAACTTGAACCACCTACCTGCCCCATCAATGGACCCAAAGTGCATCGACTTGAGCATGTAATATCATCCTATTGAGAGTTACCTCAGCACCCTGTGTGTGACAGTTCATGGACAAGTTAATGTATGATGCTTCCCTTGGGTTTTGGTGGCAACCTTTGTACCAGTAGGAACATTGTCAGTGCTGAAGCCTCAATCAGAGTGGGCATTGACCAAGTTTCTTGTCAACTTTTGGATTTGGTTTGGTTCTGGTGTACTTATTTGCTCTGACAAAATCTTTCAACTCTTGTTGTGGACTTGGTTTCTGCCTCAGTCACAAGGCTCTCTGCTCTGTTCTAGGACATCTTTGAGCAGCTGGCCAGGTCCCTGGCCCCTAGTATTCATGGACATGAATACATCAAGAAGGCTATTCTCTGCCTGCTACTGGGGGGCTCAGAGAAACTCCTAGAGAACGGAAGCCGGATTCGCGGTGATATCAACATCCTATTAATAGGTGCGGTATGCATGTGTAGTTGTATTCTTGGGTTTTATTTCTGTCTAATCTTAACTGATCTGAAATTGACTCCTAAGGTTAATTTTCATTTCTTGCCCCACTCCCAGCAGGGTCATTGGAAGTACTTCTTGGATGACAGTTTCCCCACTTGTAGCATTTGGTTGAATCTTTTTAGTTTATATTAGAGACATCCTGTTTGTAGAAGTTGGGAGGTAGATCCATGCTAGAAATGTATCCCAGGGAAGTTGCTTCAACACCAGGCCCCTGTGAGAGTTGGTACATCCTTAACTGTAAAGGTATGCTGGTCGAGCTGTGGTTGAGTTATCAGGTTAGTAATCCTGAGATGGAAGTTAAATACACATTGTTGGAGCTGTGGACTTTGTATTTGGATTAATATAGAAAATTTAAAGGAATGGTTTCTGACCACACAAACTCTGGATTATCATAAGCTTGGCTGTTTCGCAATTGTCTTTCGGGAAATTTACCATCCTTAACTCATCTGGTCTTTGTGTGATTCTCGACCTCATCACAGCCTTGGTTCAAACGTGGACCAAATGGGTAAAGAGAACAACTGCCTTGCAGTAAAAAGAGCATTTGACTGAGTGTGGTATCGAGGTGCCCTGGTACAAATGAGGTCAATGGGCACTAAAGGGAAGACATCCAGTTAGTTGGAGTTGCACCTTATGCAGAGGAAGGTGGTAGTTGTTGGAGGTCGGTCATCCCAACTGCAAGGCATCACAGCAGGAGTTCCCCAGGGTAGTGTTCTAGGCCCAACCACAGAACACGGGACAGGAACAGGCTCTTCAACCCACGATGTCTGTGCTGAATACGATGCCGAATTAAACTAAATCCCTTCTGCCTGTAAATAATCCACATATTCAGCTACTTCATCAATGACTTCCTTCCATTATAATGTTAGAAGTAGGGATGTTCATTGATTATTGAATAATGTTCAATTCGGTACACAACGCTTCAGTGCATGCATGCAGCAAGACTGAGGCAATGATCAGGCATGGCCTGATGTGTCAAGTAACATTCACACCACTAAACTGCCAAGCAAATTGGTAAATTCATTTATTATCAAATGTACCAAGGTACAGATCAATTCATTACAATAATCCATGAGATAGTACAAGGGAAAACAATAACAGAATGCAGAATAGAGTGTTACAGCTACAGAGAAAGTGCAGCAGAGATGGACAATAAGGTGCAAGGCCATAATGAAGTAGATTGTGAGGTCAAGAATCCATCTTATTGTACTAGGAGACCATTTAGTAGTCTTATAACAGCAGGATAGAAGCTGTACTCGAGCCCAGTGGTCAGTGCTTTCAGGCTTTTGTATCTTCTGCCCAATGGGGGGGAGGGAGAAGAGAGAATATCTGGGGTGGGTGGGGTCTTCAATTATGTTGGCTGCTTTACCAAGGCATTCCAGAGGAACTGAATAGTCTATACCTGTTCCATTATTCCTTTATCAGGAATTTGGTTATTCCTATTTATCCAGCAAAAATAAAGAAATATGCTTTTCTACCTCAGTAGTAATTGGGAAAATAAATCACCAACAGCCTGATTAAAGGGCCCTGTTTATAGACAACATTTTTGTTGTTTGGAGCAGCACTTGATGCTTAGGGGTTCAACAGAAGGGGACATTGATGCTCATTTTGGCGCCACTACTGCTTGGTATAACATTCAAACCCAACAAGTGTTTCAATACCAATGAACAAACCTTTCAAGGCCATGTGTCAATAAAGGTAAATTTCATTTGCTGGTTGGCCAAACCAAAGAACATAAACTGACTTCCAAAAGTGGAACCAAATAAATAGATTTGAACTCCGTTAACATTGCTGTTGGGTGTCTCTTACCCACCAATAATCTGCATACTGAGATCAGTTTGGGTTCCTCCAGGTGTACTTGGCTCCCCAACTTATTAAGCTCTTGATCTAAATCTGGATATAAGAGCTGAATTCTAGAGGTATGTGAAAATGATTGATTTGCTCTAAAAGAAGCATTCAACTGAGCATTCAACAAAATCAGTCAGTGGGGATCAGGCCAAAGATTGTCCACTAATTTGGATTCATAACTGGCACAAGGGAAGATTGTGGTTATTGGACACCAATCATCCCAGCCTCAGGGCATTGTTGCAGGAATTCTTCAAGAAGGAAGGATCCAATGTTGAAATATCTTCAGCTGCTTTATCAGTCGTCTTCATCATATGGTTTCCCCTTGAGTTCAATCATTAACATTGCTAAACCCAAACTTAGCACTTTCCCAAGGGCAGCCATTGGTCAAAAGGTCTAATGAAATAACCACATTGATATTGTGGTTACTAGAGGAGGTGTGAATTTGGCTATTCAGAATGAAAGCTCACATCCTGACTCCCCTCCCAGCAATAAAACAAATAAAAAAGTTTAATGGAATTGCCTCCCTTTTCTCCTTTTTCACAGGCACAACCCTCCCCACCATCAAGGACATCTTTAAGAGGTGGTGCCTCAGGAAGGCAGCATCCATCACTAAGGACCCTTACCATCTGGGACCTGCCCTCTTCTCATTATTACCTTTGGGGAAGTGGTACAGGAGCCTGAAGACCCACACTCAATGACTTAGGAACAGCTTCTTCCCCTCTGCCGTCAGATTTCTGAACGATCCATGAACACTACTTCATTTTCCTTTTTGTGCACTTTTTATTTATTTTGTAATTTGTAGTAATTTTTATGTCATGCACTGTACTGCTGCCACAAAACAACACATTTCACGAAATATGTCAGTGATAATAAACCTGATTCTGATCAGGCAGCAGCATCCTGGTTTAGTCAAGCTTAAGGGCTTGCTGCAGTGACCAGCAGCCAAGGTGCAGTGGTCCATGAGTGGTGACTGGGCCCCAGGTGGTGGATTCTGCTGCCTCTTCCTGAGGATGCCCTTTCAGTCTCTTGACAGTCATGTTGTTAAAAAAACTCTTGAACTGCTTCTCAATGTACCTTTAAAAATAATTGAAGTATATTTATATAATTGTATTTAAAAAATAATAAATCTATTTGACAATAACATTTAATTGATATAAATTAATTAGAAACATTAATATTAATTACAGAAACAAGCCTGGACTTAGCCTTTCCGTCCAGTTTGGCAATCCCAATTCAAAGGTCCTACTGGACATGCTGAGGGGTATGATGTGAAATGTGCCTGGTCCCCAAACCTGAGGGGTCAGTTGTGAAGAGTGCTTGGTCCCCAAAGCTCAAGAATCAGATGTGAAGTGTGTCTGGTCCCTAATGTCAGTATGATCAGGAGCTGCCCCAGACTTGAAGCTGATTTCAGTCGTATAGCAGAAGGTCCAGTGTGGTAACATCAGACCTTCAGCTTGCTTGCTTCTGAATTGCTGGTTGAAGGTCAGTAAGTTTCAGATCCATGCCATTTACTCTGTCACTGTGTGTCACTTGCCTTTACCATGCCAAAATGGCACCTCAATAAACAATGTAACAATGAGACAATTCGTGATCAAAGCCACAATTTTCTATTGTTAGAAACTGCAGGAGATTCAATCAAGAAGTCCAGTTATTTCCAAAGTGGAGACATTTCATGAGAAGGATCAAACAGAAGAACTGAGAAACTTGAGGGAGAAATTTGAGAAACTGGTAAGTGGGAACAACTTGAAATGTTCACTGGGCAACTGTACTGCCCCTGAGAGCCTGTGAATGTGCTGCCATTGGGAAGATGTACCACTGGGTGACTGTAGTACCATTGGGCAGATTTATCTCTGGGTGACTGTGATACCATTGGGAAGATGTACCACTGGGAAGATGCACCATTGGGAGGCTGTGGTACCACTGTGAAGATGTAACATGGGCTGACTGTGCTACCATTGGGAATATGTACCTCTGGGTGACTGGTACCATTGGGTGACAGTGAACTTACAGCACTACCGACTCATTCATTTGGATCACAAAATCCATTTGAAAAGGCTGGGATTTCAATTTTTTTTTCACTTCCAGAGAAAGGAATCCAAAAAAAAACTTAAAGAACTTCAAGCTGAGCATGTGACTGAACAGGAAGAGGTATGTGTAAAATTTGTACTTGAAATTTATTTGCCAAAGAAATGTTATCATTGTATCCACCAAATGGTACCTGTAGCTACAAGATGATCTTTGGGTAGTTGGACCTTCACCTTGTGTTGATGGCAAAGCTGTCACCTGAAGTAAATGTGGGGTATAATTAAAGCTGCAGTCCAAAACTATCACATGTTCAATCCTTTGGAAGATCTTCAAAGCTATAAGAGCTACCTTGACTTTTTAAATTGGATTCCAGAACCACCTTTACATTTTGTTCCCACTTAGCGCTGCCTTTCCAGTGTGGCATGGTTTATAACACGCCACATTTTGGGAGGATTTGTTCAGCTTGAGGTTTTGATATCCACATCTTGTGGGTCTGTAACAAATCAACAAGGAAGACAAATCTAATTAATCTACAACATAACTGCTAATCTGTTGTTCAGATGGTTCGGCATCTGCCTCACTGGATTCTGTTTCCTGAGCTCCCTTTAAACTCACTGAGCTTACTGGAAGCTATTATACCACAGTGTAAAATTAATCAATTATATTAATGCATAACATGACAAAAAAAATCAATTAAAGTATGTTAGGTATTAATAGAAGTATTATCCACTCATCCAGAAAATCTGCCAGTCCATAAGTACCAAAGTCCTGAGGATGCTGGATTATTGGAGATTTACTGTATTTATCAAAGCAAGGCAATTGTTTTCTTGTACTTTTGTATTGAAATGTTATTGTGTGTTGCACTATCGTATAGATAAGAATGGTACTGCAAAATAGCAGATAAAAGGTAGCACTGGGTATCAGAGAGAAGAAGCTTCTTGGACTATAATTGTTTATTGCTAGTCTGTGGGTAAAGGGCAGGGAATGGGATTCACGGATGGCTCTTTCAAAGAGCTGACACCAACACTTTAGGTTGTTTTCTCTTCTCTGCTGCAAAGGGTGTTAGGGTGAGCCAGAAGTACTCTCCCTTTTGGAAAAGTCTTCAGGAGAGAACTGATGTGTGTCAGTCAGTAGTAGGGATCATAATCCCCGAGAACATAGATTATAGAACAGTACAGCGCAGGAACAGGCCCTTCAGCCCATGATGCTGTGCCGAACCAATTAAGCTAGCAATTAAACACCTAAGTAAACTAATCCCTTCTGCCGACACAATGTCCATATTCCTCCATTCTCTGCTCATTCATGTGCCTATCTAAGAGTCTCTTACATGCCCCTGTTGCATTTGCCCTCCACTACTTCCCCTGGCAGCACATTCCAGGCACCCACCACTCTCTGTGTGTAAAAAAAAAGATGCTCCACACATCTCCTTAGAATTTACCCCCTCTCACCTTAAATGTGTCACCTCAGGTATTAGACATTTTGACCCTGGGAAAAAGAAACTGACTGTTACTTTATCCATGCCTCTCATAATCTTATAAACTTCTTTCAGGTCTCTCTTCAGCCTCTGCCACTCCAGAGAAAACATCCCAAGTTTGTCCAACCTCTCCTGAGAGCACATGCCCTCTAATCCAAGCAGCATCCTGGTTAGCCTCTCTGCACCCTCTACATCCATATCCCGGTGTATCCTTTGGCAACCTTTAGCTATCCACCATGCCACCAATCTTTCTATCGTCTGTGAACTTACTAACCCACCCATCCATGTTTTCATCCAAGTCATTTATATATATCACAAACAACAGAGGACCCAGTATGGATCCCCCTGGGACACCACTAGTCATGGACCTCCAGCCAGAGTAAGTCCCATCGACCTTATGCCCTGTCTTCTATGGGCAAGCAAATTCTGAATACAAATGGCCAAGTCACCATGGATCCTGTGCACCTTAATCTTCTGGATCAGACTAACATGAGGGACCTTATCAAATGCCTTACTAAAATCCATATAGACAACATCTACAGCTCTACCTTCATTGATCACCTTCATCACCTCCTTGAAAAACTCAAATCAAGTTAGTAAAGCAGGACTTGCTCCTCACAAAGCCCTGCTGACTGTCCCTAATTAAGCTATGGTTTTCCAAATGCTCATAAATCCTATCCCTAAGAATTCTCTCTAATAGTTTCCTGACGTGAAATTCACAGGTGTATAGTTACCAGGATTATCCCTATTTCCCTGCTTGGATATCGGAACGTTGGAATGACTTTAGCTACTCATTGGAATGATGTTAGCTACTTGCCAGTCCTCCGGGACCTCACTCGTCGCTAGAGAGGTCACAAAGATCTTGGTCAAAGCCCAGCAATCTCATCTCTTGCCTCTCTTGGTAACCTGGGGTTTATCCCATCAGAACCTGGAGTATATCCCATCAGGCCCCGGGGATTTATCTATCTAAATGTTCTTCAAGAAACCCAACACTACCTCTTTCTTTATCCCAAAATGCCCTAGCATATTAGAACGCTCCACACTGATGTCACTATCCTCCACATCCTTCTCGTTGGGAAATACTGACGCAAAGTACTGATTTTGGATTTTGCCCACATCCTCCACTTTCAAGCACATGTTCCTTTCTTTATCCTTGAGTGGTCCTACCCTCTCTCTAGTTATCCACTTGCTCTTCATGTATGTATAGAACGCCTTGGGATTCTCTTTAATCCTACTTGCCAAGGACTTCTCATGGACCCTCCCACTAATTCCCTTCTTGAGTTCTTTTTGAGCTTCTTTATATCCTCAAGGGCTCTGTTTGATTTTAGCTTCCTCAATCTTACATACGGTTCCTCCTCCTTCTTAACTAAATTCACCACCTCTCTTGTAATCCAAGGTTCCCTTACCTTGCCATCCTTGTCCTTCCTTCTTACTGGAACATAACCAACCTCTACTCTCTGCAGTGATCTTTAAATGCCCTTCACATGTCAGATGTAGACTTGCCCAAAAATATTTGTTCCCAATTAGCTCTTCCTAGTTCCTGCCTAATACTCTCATAATTTGTCCTGCCCCAACTATACTCTCCCAGTAGGTCCATACTTATCCTTCTTTGTAGCTATCTAAACAGTTGTGATCACTGTTTCCTAACTGTTCTCCAACTGAAAGGTCAGTCATGCATTTCCCAATACCAGGTCCTGAATGGACTCTCCTCTAGTTGGACTGTCTACATACTGATTTGAGAAACTTGGATGCATCTAACAAATTCTGCTCATCTAAACCCCTTACACTAAGGAGGTTCCAGTCTATCTTGGGGAAGTTGAAGTCACCCACGACAACAACCCTGCTGATTTTGCACCTTTCCCTAATCTGCCTGTAAGGTGCTGGGGATCTAGTTCGGAGGGGCAGTGGTGTGCAACAAAAATTGGCGGGAGCGGATTGGGAAGGTGAAGCAGAAACTGGGACTGTTGGCACGGTGCTCCCTATCGATAACTGGGAAGAACTTGGACATCAGGTGTGAGGTGCTCTCAGGGCTGCTGTACTTGGCTCAGGTGTGGCCTGTTCCCCGCTCCTCTGGCTTGGAAATCACCCGTGCCGTCT
>JARFYF010000063.1:138811960-138845133 GCA_030265395.1 Rhina ancylostomus
CACTCTCTGAGTAAAAAAACTTTTACCCCTGACATCTCTATATCTACTCTCCAGCATCTTAAACCTATGCCCTCTTGTGGCCACCATTTCAGCCCTGGGAGAAAAGCCTCTGACTATCTACCCAACCAATACCTCATCTTATAAACCTCTATCAGGTCACCCTTCATCCTCCATCGCTCCAAGGAGAAAAGGCTGAGTTTACTCAGCCTGTTTTCATAAGGCATGCTCCCCAATCCAGGCGACATCCTTGTAAATCTCCTCTGCACCCTTTCTATGGCTTCCACATCCTTCCTGTAGTGAGGTGACCACAACTGAGCACAGTACTCCAAGTAGGGTCTGACCAGGGACCTATATAGCTGCAACAATTGGTTAGGGTCAAAGGTTCACAGTGCCCAGGGCAGATGTTGGATCATGGTGCAACATTTGATTGCCTATTTATGTTTCTGGCTTCCATGGATGAATCAATGTTGTATCTCATGGCTGCTAATCGTGTCCTGTTCTGAAATGTGCCTCTCAAAGGTATCGTTCCTTTATGAAGCCCCGATACAAGGTTGCCTACAAAATGGTTTCGGAAATGGAATGGAGGTGTTGTCATGGTTATTCTGGAGATGACTGTTCAGTGAGTCCACCTGGGCTGACTGAGGAAGAGGATCCCAGGCTCAGCACCAGGCAACCAATAGGGTCACCAGAGGAAGGTAAGACAGTCTGTTCCTGGCCATTCAGCCCCTTACTACACTGTTCACAAGCCGAGCTAGGCTAGGATCCCACCATCAGGAGCTCCATGTTTCCCCACAGATCCTTGATCATCATCTTATTGCCTGGTTTACAGGTAGAAGCAACTTGGAAAAATCTCGTCAGATGGAAGAGATGATCCAGAGGCTGACCCAGCAGGTTCAGAGCCTTCAGTCCACCATTGAAACCATGAATGAGAAATTCCAGGAGGAAAGGCAAAAAGTGATTGAGAGAGCACTGAATGGGAAGCAGCCAGCTGATGCTGCCTCTCACCCAGACATGAAGGAAACCATCAATGAGATTCAGAGCAAACTCCATCAAATTGACAACAGAGTAAGGGAGCATGATAGTGAGATTGATTTCTTAAATACCATCAGAACATCTGGAACAGATGGTGCCAGGTCTGAGGTTGGCCAGAAGTTGTCTGACCTGAAGGAAGAGCTTGTGCGGGAGGTGGAACTGCGGATTCAGAACTCCTGTTTCTCTTGTCGAGCTGACATTGAGCTTCTTCGACAGCAGCATGAGATGTTCAGGCAGAGACTCCGAGAGTTGGGCAGAATATTCAATGGGACCGAGCAGCACAATCGGCTTCTCATAGAAGGCATGCACAAGCACATTAGTGGGCTGACTGGGTCTATGGATGACTCCTGCTGTAGAGAAATAGAAGGCATTAAGACAAAGGTGGAGGATGTGGAAGACAAAGTGGTGTCTGTATCTGATGCAGTGGCTGGATTGGAACAGAGGTTACACAGAAAGTCTCTGTCTCCTGATTCCACTTCAAGCACCACTCAGTGGGATGATCAATACCATAAACAATTGCAAAATCTTGAACAAAAACTGAATCTGACTGAGATGAACCTTGAAAAACACCTCGTGTCCCACCTCAAGAATCTGAGACATGAATTTAGGGATAGATTCCATGAGAATGAGGAACGAATCAACACAGTGGTTTCTATTCTTGGCAATGCCACAGTCTTTGATGACTGGCTTAAAGAGACTATTGATGGATTAGGTGAGGATGTCACAGATTTGAAGAAGAAGATGGAGGCAGATGGACAAAGCCTGGGATCAGTGGTGAGCCAACTACATGAGCTGGAGTCCAAGGTGCAAGTGGCAGTCAGTGGCTGTGCTCAAAACTGTAACCCTTCACTTCTCACACAGGATGGCCAAGATACTGCTGAGATGGCAGAGATTTTAACAAAGCTGGAGATAAAGATAGCAGATAATGAATTCAACATTCAGGATATTGAGAAAAGGGTGCACAACCTGACCATAGGAGGAAATTCATTGAGAAAAAGACTGCAACAGTTTGGGGAGGAAGTCAAACAGTTGGAATCGATGACTCATTCTAATGAGGGCCAAATGAATCTCATTAACTCCGGCCTCAAGGACTTGGAGGGTAAACTGCAGACTTCAGCTGAGACGAGTTTTACAACCTGTAACACCATTAAAGGTGAAATCCTTTGGGGCAGGAATGAAACAAAGAGTCAAATTAACAAACTGACTGAAGAGCTGGAAGAAATGAGGCAGAGATTCAACAATTTGGAGAATGAATGCAGTCCTTCCTGTTCAGGATTTCAGACAGAATTGGACAAGCTAAAAGAGGAGCTCAGTGATCCTGCCAAACATTACAAGGACCTTCTACTTAAAATAGAAAACTTCAACAATACCCTCAAAAGGTTTGGAATGTTGGGTGGCAACCTGGGTGTTGACTTAGGGTCAATAAATGGGGAGCTGCGAGATGTCGTATTAACTTTCAACTCAGTAAATAACACTTTGAGGGCCCTCGAGGACATTGTTCATCAGCAAGGCCACAACACAGATACATTGAACATGACCCTCTCCATATCTACCAACAAACTGATGACAGATATCAGCAAGATACAGGAGAAGATAACTGATCATGTTGAGGACACTGGCAATAAGTTTGTCACTTTCCAGAATGAATTAGGAAAGTTCAGAGGATACATGATGGTGGAGTTTAGGGAATGCAAAGATTCTGCTGAAGGGCTTGAACAACGAGTGTCTAATCTGGAGAAAGTCTGCAACCAGTTGGATTCTGTCCAACAGAGTTTGGAGAAGATCAAAGAAGGTTTAAATAGACATGTTTCCAGCCTATGGAACTGTCAGCAGGACCTCAATGCCACACTGAGGAGGAACTCTGGAGTGTTACAAAATATCAAGGATACTCACCTGAAAAACCTGAATAAGAAAATAACATTGCTGAATCATTCTATGTCCGAGATGCACGCTGAAATTTATAACTTCACTACACAGGACTTCATTGGTGAGTAGCACTGACTAATTACAAGTAAAACCTATTGATGCTGTACCGGTGGGGACAGGTCTGTCACTGTATAACACTGGGGTACAGTTCTGTTGGAAACAGTCACTGGATAACACTGGGGTACAGTACTGGTGGAAACAGTTAGTCGCCGTGTAACACCGGGGTACGGTGCCGGCGGGGACGGGTCTCTTACAATAAAATACTGGAGTACAGTAGTCTGTCACTGCAAAACTCTGGGGTACAGTATGGGTGGGGAAGGGGCCTGTCACTGTGTACCACTGGGGTTTACTACCGGTGGGGACGAGTCTGTCACTGGATAACACTGGGGTACAGTGCTGGTGGGGATGGTCCTGGATAACACTGGTTGCCTGACACAGTAACTGTAAGTTTGTTCAGGTGGTACAGGCCTGACAGACTTTAAGTTTAGCACCTGATCCACAAGATCTCCCTCCAGTTTACAGCTGCCTGTGACAGACACGTGTATGTAAACTGGAAGTATGGTGTTTTTTAGACATAGAACATAGATCATTACAGCACAGTACAGGCCCTGCAGCCCACAATGTTGTGCTGACCTTTTAATCTGCTCTAAGGTCTATCTAACCCTTCCCTCCCACATACATCTCCATTTTTCTATCATCCATGTGTCTATCTTCAAACACTGCACAGCATCAGGGAGGGTAAAAGTTATGTAGACATGGTGCATCAGGAGGCAGTCACCCCCCTTAGAGCAGGTACTTCTGGGGTTCAGGTGTCAGATAGAATGGTGACTGTCGGGGAGGGAAGAGGAAGAAGAAGTCAGACAGGCAGGCAGAGCAGGGAACCCCGGAGGATGATCCCCTCAGAAACAGGTTTTCCGCCATGGAGGCTGTTGAGGAGGGTGACCTGCAGGGGCCCAGCTGCAGTAACCAGGTCTCTGGCACTGGGACTGGGACTGCTGCTCAGGATGGAAGGGTGGGAAAAAGACATGAGGTAGTGATAGGGGACTCGCTAGTCAGGGTAACAGAGAGGAGGTTCTGTGGCGGTGAACATGAGACCCGGACGGTATGATGCCTCGCAGGTGCCAGGGTCCGGGATGTCACTCATCGGGTACACAGGATTCCTGTGCGGGAGGGAGAGCAGACAGAAATCGTGCTTCATGTTGTCACCAACGACACCGGTAGGAATGAGGGTGAGGTCCTGAAGAGTGAGTTTAAAGAGCTAGGCAGAAGACTGAGGAACAGGACCTCAAGGGTAGCAATCTCGGGATTGCTGCCAGTACCACGCGATAGTGAAGGCAGGAACAGGAGGAGGAGGCAGATAAATGCGTGGCTGAGAAGTTGGTTCAGTGGAGGGTTTTAGATTTCTGGATCGTTGAGATCTCTTCTCGGGAAGGCGGGACCTGTGCAGAGAGTATTGGTTGCACCCGAACCAGAAGGTGGCCAATATTCTTACGGCTAGATTTGCTCGGGATTTTCGGGAGGCATTAAACTAGTTTGTAAGTGGGAACGGAACCGGAGGAGTAGGTCCGAAGAAGAAGGGGATGGGGAAAAGTTAGATCAACCAGTGAGGCGTTGGGGAAAGAGAAGCAGAGTCCAGGCTATAAAAGTAATAAGGTGGATGGACTAAAGTGCGTTTACTTAAATGCAAGAAGTATCAGGATAAGGGAGATGAACTGATGCTTGGATGCTTCGATAAGTATGGGGGTCTATGATATTGTGGCTATTACTGAGACGTGGCTGACATCAGGACAGGAGTGGATATTGAATATTCCTGGTTAGTGTTTGAAAAGGGGTAGGGAAGGGGGAGAAGAGGAGGATGCTTAAGGTGCTAGGGCTTTGCTCTCTGGAGAGGAGGAGGATAAGGGGATACATGATAGAGGTGTATAAAACATTGAGAAGGATATACATCTTCAACGTGTGCCAGACACTCGTTGATACAGTTTTTAGTAGTTCACAGGACCCACATGTCCAAAGATAAGTTTGTTCGCTTTTACAACCATATAAATCCTATATGTGAGAGATGTAAATCGAATGTGGCCTCTTTGACACACATGTTTTGGTCCTGTACTCTTTTGAAAAAAATACTTGGAAGATATTTTAAACATTATTTCAAATGTATTGAGGGTCGATTTACAACCGCATCCTGTTACCTCAATTTTCGGATTACCAATGATTTGAATCTGGCCATTTATCTGCTTCCGCTAATCGTATGATTGCCTTTGTCACACTAATGGCCAAGCGATCTATTTTGCTTAAACGGAAGGATCTCATACCACCCACTACCTTTCAATGGTTTCCTCAAGCTATGTCATGTTTAAACTTGGAAAAAAAAGGAGTGGTGCTGTCGATCCTTCGCTTAAATTTGAAGACATTTGGAGTCCATTTATCCAATATTTTCACATGATGTAGATCCTCCTTTATTAACTTTTTAATTCGGAGGACCGGAGTTGACGAGATAATATTGTTTTGTTTCTATTGAGAAATTTTGGCCCTTATTGTTTTTTTTTAATTTTTTGTTTGTTTAGTTTATATTGTTTATAATTTTGTTAATATTTTGATTTGTTTTTTTTCTTTTCTTTTTTTAATGTATATATTAAAACCTGTTTCTTTCCTTTCTTTTATACTCTCTTTATTAACTAAGAGATCGTTGGACTTTGTTTTTTCTATATTTTATTGAATGGTTATCTAAGATTTGAGTGATAACCAGATCTCTTTGTAAGATATATACAAACTTTGATGCCATATACTATTTGTATTGATTCGAAACCAATAAAAAAGATTGAAGAAGAAAGAAAGAGGAACGCATCTTCATGCTGAGCCTGGGCATGTTGCAATCTTTCTTACTCAGCATCAAGTTCTCCAAATTAAGAAAACGCGCGCTTTTTATGTGTGCACTCGAACTGACCATTTTCATCCTTCACCCACATGTTGTTTTGGGGCCTATTTTATTAATATTGGTATTTCTTATTATTGTCACTTGTACCGAGGTACAGTGAAAACCTCGTCTTACAAACCGATCGCACAGGTTAATTCATTACACAGTGCAGTTACATCGAGTCAGTACAGAGTGCATTGATGTAGTACAGGTAAAAAGAATAACAGTACAGAGTAAAGTGTCACAGCGACAGAGGAAGTGTGTAATAAGGTGCAAGGTTACAACAAGGGTAGATCGTTAGGTCACAGTCTATTTCATTGTATAAGGGAACTGTTCAGCAGTCTTATCACAGTGGAGTAGAAGCTGTCCTTAATTCTGGTGCTACGTGCCTTCAGGCTCCTGTATCTTCAACCGATGGAAGAGGAGAGAAGAGAGAATGTCCCGGGTGGGTGGGGTCTTTCATGGTACTGGCTGCTTCAACAAGACAGCGAGAGGTAGAAGCAGAGTCCAAGGAGGGAACGCAAGTGTCCGTAATGCGCTAGGCTGTGACCACAACTCTCTGCAGTTTCTTGCGGTCCTGGGCAGATCAGTTGCTGTGCCAAACCGTGATACATTCAGATGGGATGCTTTCTGTGATGCAACTGTAAAAGTTGGTGAGAGTCAAAGAGGACAAACCAAATTTCTTTAGCCTCCTGAGGAAGTAGAGGAGCTCCTGAGCTTTCTTGTCCGTGGTTTCTACGTGATTTGACCATCATTGCAAGTTTTGGACTACCAACGATAGAGTCTCGCCATTTATCTGCTTCCTCTTACCGTATGATTGCTTTTGTCACGTTAATGGCCAAACGATCCATTTTGCTTCAATGGAAGGACACAATACCCCCTACTACTTTTCCATAGTTTCCTCAAAATATATCATGTCTGAACTTGGAAAAAATAGGAGTGGTACTGTTGATCCTTCGCTTAAATTTGAAGACATTTGGAGTCCATTTATTCAATAGTTCATGAGATATAGATCCCATTTCAATAACTTTTCAATTAAAAGGAACGGAGTTGAAGACATTATTGTTCTGTTTTTATTGAAAAATATTAGTCCAGTTTTTTTCTTTCTTTTTGTAATTTGTTTTTGTTTTGAGATTTTCTTTATAGTTTAGTTTTTTATATTATTTACAATATTTTTATTGAATTGGGTATATATATATATATACACACACATACTGAGAGAGAGAGAAAGCGAGAGAGAGAGAGAATAAAACTTTTTCTTTTCTTTTATATTAGATTCATCTACTAAGAGATCGTGAGATCTGAAGATTTTTAAAATATTTTGTTACTTTTTATGATTCTTAATGTCATGATTGCTCTCTTGATCTCTTTGTATTACATGCACAATCATTAATGTTATATATTAATCTGTATTCATTTGGAAACTAATAAAAAGATTGAAAAAGAAAGAAAGGAAAAATTTGGCCAGGAGAGGCTGTTGATGATGTTCCCTCCCAGGAACTTGAAGCACTCAAACCTCTCAACCTCAGGACCATTGATGTTGATAGGTGCATGTACACCGCCCCCTTTCCTGTAGTCAATGGCCAGCTCTTTTGTTTTGTTGACATTGAGGGCAAGGTTGTTGTCATGACACCATTCCACCAAGCACTATCTCCTTCCTGTACTCCGACCCATCGCTGTTTGAGATACGGCCTACAACGGTGGTATCATCTTCAAACTTGTAGATGGAGTTAGAGCAGAATATAGCACATAGTGATGAGTGTATAGGGAGCACAGTAGAGGGCCGAGGACGCAGCCTTTTGTGGCACGTGTTGAGCATAATCGTGCCGAAGGTATTGCTGCCTATCCTCAGTGATTGAGGCCTGTTGGTGAGAAAGTCAAACATCCAGTTACAGAGGGAGGTGTTGAGTCCCAGGTCCCGGACATTGGTGACAAGTTGACTTGAAATTATTGTATTGAAAGCAGAACTGTAGTCAGTAAACAATAGTCTGACGTAGCTGTGTTTACTATCCATATACTCCAGAGCTATGTACAGGACCAGGAAGTTGGCATCCGCTGTAGACCTGTTTCGGCGATAGGCTAATTGCAATGGGTCCAGGTTGTCTGTTAGGCTGGAGTTGATGCGTGCCATTGTCAACCTCTCAAAGCACTTCATGGTGATGGATGTCAGAGCCACTGGTCGGTAGTCATTGAGGCATGTCGCCTTGCTTTTCTTCGGTACCGGGATGATGGTGGTCTTCTTAAAACAAGTGAAACTTGAAGCAGGGAGTAGTTAAATATGTCCGCAAGTACTTCCGCCAGCTGATCAGCATACGATCTGAGAACACGGCCTCGTAAACTATCTGGGCTAGGTACCTCGCTCGTGTTCATTCTCCGGAAGACTGATATTACGTCCTACACTTGTGGTCACAAGTTCAGCTGCATTGGAGGCTGTCAGGGTGGATGGTGACAATCCACTTCCCTTCTGTTCAAAACGCGCACAGAATGTGTTAAGTTCATCCGTAAGGGATGCGCTGTTGTTAGGCATGCAGCCTGAATTCGCCTTGTAGCCTTTTCTGGCACGTAAAAACTGTCATAACTGACGGCTTGTCAGAAACCATATTTTGAGTCCATATTGCCTCTTAGCATCCCTGATAGGTTTCCGAAGGTCATACCTCGAATTCTTGTACCGATCAGGATCACCAGATTTGTGTGCAGCAGCCCTTCAGTAGGGAGTAGGTCTCCCGGTTCTTCCATGGCTTCCTGTTTGGGAACACCCGTGTTGATCTCTTTACTACACAGTCCTCCACACACTTGCTGATGAATTCCCTGATGGTGGTGGCATACTCATCAAGGCTGGCAGCTTAGTCTTCGACCATGGACCATCCATGTCTCAAAGCAGTCACGCAGGAGCTCATCTGTTTCCTCAGTCCAGCCCTGCACGACTCTCCGTACCAGATACTCACGTATCAGTTTCTCTTTGTATGCAGGGAGAAGGAGCACAGCCTGGTGGTTTGATTTCCCAAAGTGAGGACGTGGGAGGGGGGCGTAGCTCGAAAGGCATCTTGGATGGTTGTATAGCAGTGGTCAAGGGTGGTTGCCCCTCTGGTGGAGCAGGAGATGTGCTCATAGTATTTTGATAACACATTCTTCAGGTTGGCCTGATTGAAATCCCCTGTAATGAGGAAGAGGGCCTCGGGGTATCAAAGTTGTTGACCACAGAGTATATAACTCATTGAGTGAAGGTTTCATGTCCGTCAGTGGTGGGATGTAGACCGCCATCAGGATAGTTGAAGTGAACTCCTTTATCAGATAGAATGGTCGAACTTTACCGTTAGATATTCCATACTGGATGAGCAGTAGCTCGCCAGGACCGTCACGCCTGAGCACCATAAGTTATTGATTAAGAAGCAGACCCTCCCCTTTAACCTTTCCTGAGGATGCTGTAGGTACAGTCGATGAATTGAGAAGCCCTCGGGTTGAATATCACAGTCAGATAAGGCAGGTGTGAGCCACGTTTCAGTGATACATAGTACACAGCACTCAGCACTCTTTGTAAGGTCAGTCTTGCCCGTAGTTCATCAACTTTGTTCTGAATGGACTGGACATCAGCTTATAGCATGCTAGGGAGGGCGGTCTTGTAACCACGTTATTTCAGACTCTCCTACAGCCCAGCCGTCTTGTCACGTTTCCGAGATAGGCGATAATTTATTGGTTCCACACAGGTTTAAGTGTCCTGATGATGTGCGCTGACCCAGAGGGTAAGTGGTGTCGTATAGGAGGGACTCGGCCCCGGGTGCTTGGGAGGATAGGGCTTGTGATTCAAAGGGGTTGGTCGGCCCTCGAGTCAGGTCGAGCCCGGGGCCTCGGCCTCGTCGGATCTGGTCTCGTGTCTCGGGTCTCGGCCTCGGCTCGAGTGAGGCCTCGGGAGTTGATATCGTCGGTAGGATCTCGGCGTCAGCCGCTCCTTCGGGGTCCAGAAATCGGGTCCTGGCGTCAGGTACTTCAGTGAGCCGGGTCTCGGCGTCGGTCGCTGCAGTAAGACGGGTCTCGGCGTCGGTCGCTCCGATGAGGTCCGAGAGTCGAGTGTAGGCGATAGGGGCTCCGCGGGGACGTTTCCTCGCTCTGTGGAGGCTTCCACTGGACAAGTCCATCCTCGGCCCCGATGGTCGTTTCCCTCTGGATCCGAGTGTCGGGTCCGTTTCTCAGTCGATCCTGGAGGTCGGTAGATCGCCAGTCCTGTAAGAAGATTTAAAAGAACATTATCAGTAATAGGTCGTGTAGTATCCTCACATTGAATCATCAGTGAGTTCCCAGGCAAAAGAAGCTGAGATTTCCACGACTTACTTGAATCCCTCAAACCACCATGCTGCCCGGCCGCCGGGTACCTGTGTCCAGTTAATAGCCGTAATGCCAGCTCTGCCTGAAAGATGTTTGCAGAAAGCTGGCGCATGTCCAGTGATCAGGATGATGTCCCAAATGGAGGGTGACTGCACGGTCCGAATGCCCACCAACATGGTGGAATCATGCAAAGAGAACACTTGGCTGGGAGGCCACTGTGTATCAATTTCTTGCCAGAGGCCAAGAAAAGCGTGCACAACGTTTCCGGATGTGGAACGGTGGGATGCTGATATCTATCAGCGCTCAAGAAACGATCCCCCTGTGCCTTAATGTCCACCCGTTGCAACGAGCTCCCAATAAATGGCGCTCATCGATGAACTGCTGATCGGTCATATTAGCCTGGACAGCCTCAGCTCACCCCTTATCGCGCCCGTTTTACCAGGACGCGCGTATTGCTGCTGGACGTCCATATTGGGCTAATGAGGCCCAATTGAGGGAGCTTGGTCTCGCCGCAAAGAGGATCTCTCAGGAGGTTTCTAGTGGCACGTGCTGGAGTCTAGGAATATCAGCAGAGGTCAGACGAATGTGTGGTTTCAGGGGTGGTGCAAAATCAGAATCAGATTTATTATCACTGACCTATGTTGTTTTGAGGCAGGTATAAAACATGACGAAATACCGTAAAATAAACAACTGCTGAAGAAGAGGTATAAAGCGGTGGTGTTAATGAACCGTTGAGAAATCCGATGGTGGAGAGGAAGCTGTTCGTAAAACAGTGAGGGTGGGTCTCCAGACTCCTGCACATCCTTCTCGATGGTAGGAACGAGAAAAGGGCATGTCCCGGATGGCGAGAGTCCTCAATGATAGATGCTGTCTTCTTGACGCAACACCTCTTGAGGATGTTTCAATGCCGGGGAGGGTTGGGGAAGTCTTCAACACTCTTCAGCCTCTTTCAATCCTACACATTGTACTTCATACCAGGCAACCAGTCAAAATGTTCTCCACCATACATTTATTAAAAATTCCAAGGGTCTTTGGTGACATAAAATATCTCCTAATGAAGTAGATCCGCTGACTTGCCTACTCCGTATTTAAAACAATGTATTGGGGCCAAGTTAGATCCTCTGAGATGTTGTCGTCCAGCAACTTGAAGCAGCTCACCTTTTTCACTGCTGCCACTCAGGTGAGGACTTGTTTGTGTTCTGTCCACTTCCCCATCCTGAAGTCCACTATCAATTCCTTGCATGTGGGAGTGTTTGAGATTTAGGAGTCTTTGTGGCTGTTTCTGAGGAAGGCACAAGCTACACAAGCTGGACGGATGACATCTGAACCAGAAAGGGTCGCACATATTTGCACTGATGTTTGCCCTCAACACCGTTGGGGAGGGTTTACAGTAATCTGTCGGTGTATTGGGACACAGAACGGATGTTCATTTGGGAGGGGATGGGTGCAGTCAAATATACAAGGCAAACTAAGTATGTCCCGTAGGCAGAGCAGACATGGGAGAGATGAGACCCATGATGGATGGGAAGATCACAGCACATTTGTTTCAGTGGAAGGACTCTTACGGGGAAGGTTGGTGAATACAGAGAGTTGATTAGTCCACGGGTACATGATGTTGTTGCAATAACAGAGACAGAGTTGAAGAAGGGCAGGATTGGCAATCCGCTGTTCCAGGGTTTAATCATTACAGGCGCGATAGGGATGAGATGGATTTGAGAGCGAATATGACCCTAAAACTTTGATGAAGGGATCCATTACAGCAGTCATGAGGGAGGATATTCTCGAAGGATCCTCAAATCAGGTCACATCGGTACAAAAGGGAGGCGATCACATCTTAGTGTGAATAGTGTGGACCCACCAAGCACCAACAAGGAGAAGGAGATATATGGACAAATCACTAGGAAATTCTAACCAGTTCTTGGGTTATTGTAGTAAACGTCCTCAATATTAACTGCAAGCACCTCAGTGATGAAAGGTATGGAGAAGGAGGATTTATTTTAAAGTATTCCCGGAAGAACTTGAGTCAACCACCGTGAATAGTCCAGCTGGAGAAGTGATGGTGCTGGAAATGTTCGTGGTGAAGATAGATAGGAATTGTTTGAAGTCACAATGACAAAAAAACACAATGGCCATCACTCTGTCAGTGTCAATGTTTTCATTGAAGGGATAAAGAAGTTATGTGTATTAAAGTCCTGAATTGTGGGAAGACCGGTTTCAACGTCTCAAGGCCGGAGCTGTCAACGTAGACTGGGAGCAGCGATGTGCAGGGAGGTCTACATCAGACAGATGGGAATTTATCGGAATTAAAATTGTCAGAATGTCAAGGGTCCCTGGATGTCAAGGGATATTGAGGGTTGGATATAGAGGAAAACTGATAAGTGTAGAAGGGCAGCAGATGGTCATAATGGGTCTGATCCATGGGGTGCAACCCAATGACTGTCCGAGAGAAACAGAAAAGGGAAAGGAAGATTTATGCTCCAACTGAACCCCAACCAAACACTGCAGCACAAACCTTACCCTGATCCCTCAAGGGGGAAAGGAGGAGAGGGGAAGAGGAGGCTCGTCATCATCGTGTACAAGTGCAGTGAGGTGCAGGAGCAATGAAAAGCTTGTTTGCAGCAGTGTCAAAGGTACATCGGTACGGGTAACACAAAAAATACAAGTAATACGTAAGTTATACAAGACAGATAAAAGAGGGAAAAAGACTGTGGGGAAAAACGCAAGACTTTGGTGCAGAAGTATACAATATCATATCAGTCCATTTAAGTGCATGAGGTGATCATCAGTGTTCCATTGCTGATGTAGGGTTCGGGTTGTGTGGGTCGGTGCAAGAACCTGATGATTGTCAGAAAACAGCTGATCCTGAACCTGATGTTGTGAGACTTCCGCCTTTGGTCCCTCCTGCCTGACGACAGCAGCGAGAAAACGGCATTACAAATGCCGCCTCCTGTAGATTCTGTCAATGGTGGGGCGGTCTGTGAAGTGTCGGACAGGGCTGAGTCCACTACTTTCTCCGTCCTCGTTTTCCTCTGCGTTAGAGCTGCCGTATCAGTCCATGATGTAAGCAGCCAGGAAGCATTCAACTGCAGACTAAGATGCCCCGCACGCAGTAGAGATGTGTTCACAGGTTCTGACCGTTGGGGATGATCCATATCAGCGATCAGAGTCAAGACTCCGCGGCCACCCATAAACAAGCATCATCCCATATCTCCGGGTGGACATGAGAACGACCAGTACAACCGCCCAGCACCACTAGGCCCTTATTCCGAGGATTTCTGCAGAGGGCGAGATATCTACATCCAGATATTAACCGTTTCCTGTGGACCCTCAGCGACCGGTTGACCCCAAATTGTCGTCTCCACCAAGACTAAAAAGAACTGGGAGTCAACAAACGAGCTCAGTTTTGCCTTCAGGAGGCTTGAGTCGTTTTTTCATCCGTTGCATAATTACGTCATGTCTTCCACCGAGAGCGCCAGCGTCTTGGAGGTTGTGTCAGCCACCGAAACGTGCAGACATTTTAAAGGCACAGGCAATTTAAAGGTGCACAGTCAAGGCCTCGAACCGCCGAACGGAGATGAAGAGTGTACTGTTCTCTCGCCCAATATATCTAGGCTGCAGTACCACACCACCCCCCCTGGTTTTCTTGTGGTGCGGTGTAAATGGTTTGCTGTCCGATGTTACACTGCAGAAACAAATCTACAAACCTCAACCATCAATATCTGGATTCTTCCCCAAACATTTTCCCAAACACAGTGACACATTTAGCTCTCTCTATTTCATTTCACGGCCTTTTCCTACAGGAGTAGAGTTATACAGCATTAGAAAAGGCCCAGCACCCAGCCACGATGATGCTATTTATCAACAATTGCACCTTATAATACAATTTCTTGTCGATTCAAATGTTCATCAAGATACATCTTGTGTGTTGTGGGAGAAACTTCCCCACCAACGACTCCTCCATTGGGTTCCTGATTCCAATCCTTCAGGTGAAGAGGAAACTTCCTCAGATGCCCGTGAAATATTTTCCCATTAAATATTCATCGGAGGAATAGAGCGTCAGGTTGATCTGCTTGTTGACGTTATCACATTCCTGGTGGTAGTTCTCACACACTTGCGAATCCATATACTTGATTTCACTCCCTTCTTTATTGAACAGGAAAACTCAGATTGACTCTGCACCTTGCTCATTTCATTCAATTTGTATTCCTGGGGGCCAGCGTGATTGGTGAAACGCATTAACTCAATAATGATGATTGAGAGTCATTGGAAACCATTCAGCCACGCATCATGAATCCAAAAAGCAATGAACAAGAGAAGGTAAAGGGAAGACCATGGTGAGACCCGGAACCAATCAGGACGAGGTCCAAGTCCTGAGAAATTTGTTCCAGTGACGTCACAGCACGGCTTCTGGACTAACCGTACTTCCCCACAACTGAGGTGGTTTCACGTTAAAATTTCTCCAGATCAGAGCTTAAAAAGGACAGTGACACATTATTTCCTCTGCCATTTTTTCCCAAGGCTACCCAGGATTTTCACCTGAAGGCAACTTTCCGGGTTGAAAATTCACCCAGATCCCTGACTGATCGAATAAATCAGTTTGCCCTTCAGTGAATGTTCAAAACACACATTGAAGAGTGGAATGGACCTCGCTGCCTTGGTGGTGTGAATGGGTGTCTTTCGATTCTACATGGAGGTCGGTGACCGGTGGTGTACCTCAGTGATCTGTTCTGGGACACTTAATCTTTGTGATCTTTATAAACGACCTGGATGATGAAGTGGAGGAATGGGTTACTAATTTTGCTGATGATACAAAGGTTGGAGGTGATGTGGATAGTGTGGAGGGCTGTCAGAGGTTACAGCAGGACATAGGATGCAGAGCTGGGCTGAGAAGTGGCAGATGTTCAACCCAGATAAGTGTGAAGTGGTCCATTTTGGTAGGTCAAATCTGATGGGAGAGTGGTATTAATTGTAGGACTCTTAGCAATGTGGAGGTTCAGAGGGATCTTGGGGTCCGAGTACATAGGATGTTCAAAGCAACTACACAGTTTGACTCTCTGGTTGCGAAGGCAAACGCTGTATTGTCTTTCATCAACCGTGGAAATGAATTTAGGAGACGAGAGGTAATGTGGCAGCGAGATAGGATGCTGGTCAGACCCCACTTGGACTCCTGTGCTTAGTTATGATCACGTCACTACCGGAAGGATGTGGAGGACATAGAAAAGGTGCAGATGAGAATTACAAGGATGATGCCTGGATTGCGGAGCATGCCTTATGAAAACACGTTGAAGGAACTCGGCCTTTGTTTCTTGGAGCGACGGAGGATGAGGGGGACCTGATAGAGGTACATAAGATGATGAGAGGCATTGGGCGGGTAGATAGTCAGACGCCTTTTTCCTAGGGCTGAAATGGTGGCCACAAGAGGGCATAGGTTTAAGGTGCCGAGGAGCAGGTATAGACGAGATGTCAGGGATATTTTTTACTCAGAGAGTGGTGAGTGCGTGAAATGGGCTGCCAGCAACCGTGGTGGAGGCGGATACTATAGGGTATTTTAAGAGACTTTTGGACAGGTACATAGAGCTGAGAAAAATAGAGGGCTGTGGGTAAGCCTAGTTATTTCTAAGGTAGGGACATGTTCAGTAGAGCTTTGTGGGCCGAAGGGCCTGAATTGTACTGTAGGTTTTATATGTTTCTATGATTCCTCACACTTCC
This sequence comes from Rhina ancylostomus, assembly GCA_030265395.1. Classification (NCBI taxonomy): domain Eukaryota; kingdom Metazoa; phylum Chordata; class Chondrichthyes; order Rhinopristiformes; family Rhinidae; genus Rhina; species Rhina ancylostomus. The sequence goes on from JARFYF010000063.1 coordinate 138,827,862, forward strand.
TACAAACGAAAGTTTTCGCCACTAGCACTCGCATGGGCCCAGCTACGTCTGATTTTTTGTTGGAGACGTGAAAGAGTCCTTGTTCCATTCCTATTCTAGCACAACTCCTCAACTCTTTCCTCGCTCTGTCCCATTATATCCTGCATTGGTGGTGATCCCTGCATTGCGTAAATCATCAGTTTTATCACCTTTGGTCCTAGCTTCTTCACTGCCCTCAAATTAACGGTCCATTTCTGACACCTCTCTCCCTTTACGGAATATCTCTGACTCCATATCAGAACACAAATTATCGCCGACAACGACAGCAAACCCACTGTCTCCCTTAGCTACCCCGACTACACCTTCTCCCACCCAGTCTCCTGTAATAACGTCATTTCTCTCTTCTCTCTTTCTCTCTCTCTCTCCCGTTTCTGTACTGAAGATAAGGCTTTCTGATCCAGAACTTCTGAAACGCCTTCCTTTTATGGGTCCTTGACTTTCCTTCTGCTGGAGTTGATGGCGCCCTCGCTCGTATTTCACCCATCTCCAGACGTCTGCTCTCATATCCCTCTATCCGAGATAGACCAGAGATAAAGGTCCCTTGGTCCTCACATTTCACCCGATAACCTCCATAGTCAGCAGATCATCATTCGCCATTAGTGCTGAGGGCAAAAGGAGCTCAGCGCCAGTCACATCTCCCCGGCTCCACTCCACCCTTCCACATCTGAATTCCGTAGGGACTTCACTCCTCTCTCCTCCTTTCCTCTCCTCTCTCATCTCCTCCGTTCTTTCTCCCTCTTTTACATAGTCCTACCGTCTCACCGCCTTCTTCCTCTTGTTACTTCACCTCTTCACCTTCAGTCTTTCAGCCCTCCTCCCACCTCCTCTCTCCTTTCCCCTATCCCTCACCTCCCTTACCTTCCTACCTCAGTCCCTCCTTTCTCACTCCCCTCCTCTCATCCCCGCTCCTCCAAGCCGGCTCTAGTGTCATTACTTCCTTACCTACTTCTTCTCTGCCCCTCCGCTCCATTCAGACTCTCCTCCTCCTCCCTCTTCTCTAGACCCCTCCTTTCTGTCCTCCTTTTTCTCTGCAGCTCCTCCGCAAGCCAGGGCTGCCCCCAGATGTGTCCACATTCCCGCCTGCCCCCACTCCAACACATTTATTACCGAGTATCCCCTCCAGTCCCTCCCCTCCCCTTTGCCGCCATCTCGACGTCAGCACTTATGTCTGTTCACCGGCATTGTCCACCTCAATTTCAATGTTTCCTATCTCTGAACACTTCTACTCTCTCAGCAAACCCTCTCTGCCCCCTTCTCTCTGTCCCTCCTCTCAGCCCCTTCTCAGCCCCTCCCTTTCAACCAGCTGATCTCAGTCTCCCTCTACGCTCTGCTCCCGCCTCCTCAACACTGGATCCTCATCTGTTTCACTCTCTCCCCTCACTCCTCTCTGAACCTCCCCTCTCATCAATCCTTCTTTTACCCCTCTGCCGCTCTCCTGGTGTGTAGCCTTTCAGTGTGGTCTTTTGACACAGCGTCGATGAACGAACGCAGATGTGTGTACAAGCTAGGGAGGAGAGCAAATTGAGGGTGGCCGGTGACCTGTGAAGCTGCCATGAAAACTTTGTCCTCCTTGCTAACGGAGATTTTGGGTCTTCGAACTCTGTTGGAGTGGCCGATGCACACAATTGATGTGCATCTTGTAAACGTAATCCACTGCACCCGGGTTGGAGGAAATATGGGTTTGTGAAGTGGTGACATCGCAAGTCAACGCGGTTTTTTTTTGCAAAATAGTGGACGTATGAAAATTGTTATCAACAGGAAGAATATCACAAATTACCATGCCCGGTTTTGGAGCTAGAACTAAATTACACACAGTGGTCCCCGCATCCGTCCTAGAGTTTCTGTCCCAGGGCCAACCTGCTCGCCTACCTCACACTCAAGTCCCAGGATAACCGTCTCAGGGCCAAAGCAGCATTATCTCACTGTTCACCATTCCGACCGGGAGATTATTTACTCCCATCAATTTCAAAACATTTCTCCAAATTCACTGATAACATTTCATTCTCCTCCACGTTGGATTAATTTGTGATCTATGTGGTTATCCTAACTCGATCTCAGTACAACAGCCCTGAATATTTCGCAGCCTGTGTCAAAATCATAACTGTACTCCAATTGCAATCCTGGAAACTTAATTCCAGGGACCTGAGTGATATTTCTATCGTTCCAGACATTCCTTTCCGCATGGAGAGAAAACCGACAGAACGCTACTCCTTCAGTTCTATAATGTATTATTGCTTCAAAATATTTTTAAACGCATCAGCTTTGCACGAGCAAAACAAAGAAACAAACATACATCCTCGGTAAATCTCACTGCTTAATAAATATAAAAAATATAACATAATTATATAAAAATATAATAAATATAAAATATAAACGCTTTTATAAATATGAAACTTCCTTGCTTATTCTTGCACTTCGTTAAATAATTCAATTACGATCAGGCCCTGGATTAAACTTTTCTTTGTGAACTCATGCAGATAAATCACATCCAGTTGATAAGTGAACATTTTCGCGCGTCTGCAAATCACACTCCAAAGCTGATCGAAATATTTTATTCGCCGGAAGATCGCGACTGAACCTACCTACCCGCCCATAATCTGGGGAAACGATTGTTTTCCCAGGACTGTGGTAACGTGAATCCGATGTACAGTCAGTAATGGAGTAAGTAACGTGTAAGGCTACAGGCAGGAAGTAACTGATTACAAAGCAACTGATTGCAGTAAGTCGAATCAAAGGCAGCAAGTAACTGATGGGCAGGTTTGTGACTGGTAGTCTGTTTGCAATCGGATCTGAGTTCGTCCTGTTGCTTTATCTGAAGCGTGTAACACTTGTCTCTTTTCAGGGAAATTGATAAGTAGATTGCGATGCCACAAAATAATGTGATGATTCAGAGCGAGAAGGGATATTTTAGACGACAGAAATATATTGGAAAACGTAATCCGTTCAAGAACAGTGCGGTAGATGCGTGGGAGAGTGTCAAACGACACACAGGAATACGAAATACAATGGAAAAATGTTTCTTGGAACATCACTCTGCAGGTACATGAAGACATGGGGGCGGACTGATGTTCACAATTAAAATACAAGCGCAATAGATACCTTAATAATCGGATGCATGTTATGAATGACTAATGAGGCAATGCTGTCACTGGACACAACAATACTGAGACAGCGACAACGGGTGTGATACTGCCAGTCCCTCATGCCGATCGGAATTGTGCTTGCGAGCTGATGACACTGTTTTATTAACTCATCGTAATGTATACGGAAAATAACAGGAATTAACACTGCTCAGTAACATAGAAGTAGATAATCTCTCTAGAAACAATGCGATCGATATTTGTAATTTGAAACACTTACTTTATCGTAATTCACCTCAGTTGTTCCGAATCCACTCATCCAATCGGGGGTTGCTTCTTATGGAAAACTTAAACCTACTTCTTCTTCGACAACACGCTAGACCGGCTAACCAGAGTAAACTGAGTTCTGACCCTTATTCCGAAAATAATATGACCAACTCGCTCAGTATTTGCAATGATTGATGCTCCCCGTCCTTACTATAATGGGTCGTCAAGAACTGCACACAATAAATGTGATCGGACTAAAGTTTTACTTAACTGCAACATGACTTCGTTACTCGTATACTTAACACCACTACCAATGACGGAAAGCATGCTGTAAGAACTTTTTACCACCTTATCCACTTGTGTCACTTGTATTAGTAAACTATGGATCTGGACCGAGAGCTCTCAATGTACTACAGTGTTGTTAAGCCGTTAACCATTTACTGGATACTTCCTCCTTCCATTTGAATTCCCAAAGTGCAAAATCTCACCCTTGCACAGATTCAGCTCTATCTGCTATTTCACTGCCCATTTCAGTAAATGATCTATATCGGGCTATACTTCTTGATAGTTCTTTATTGTCCATAATTCCACTAAATTTGGTATCATCCGCAAATTTTCTGATCCACCCAACCACAATTTCATCCAAATCATTGATGCATTTCACAAACAACAGAGGTCCCGGCACCGATCCTTGCAAAACACCACTCATTACAGACAACTAGGAAGAATAACAGCCGTCCACCCCAACATTCTTTCCTCTATGGGCAAGCCTGTTCCGAATACAAACTTACAATTCACCCTGGGTTCCACGCGTCGTTATTTTCTGAATCGAACGACCACAAGTGGCCTTATCAAATGCTTCACTAATGTCCGTGCAGATAACGTCCATTGCCTTATCGTCATCAGTCTCCTTTGTCACGTCCTCAAAAACTCGATAAAGTTTGTAAGACATGATCTGCTCCTCACAAAACCATGCTGACTATCCCGAAACAGGTCATGTCTTTCGAAATGCGCATACATAATATTCCCTACTATCCTCTCCAGTAGCTTCCCTACCATTGACAGGAGGCTCACTCGCATATAAATACCTGGATTATCACGATTACATTTTTTTAAAAAGACATGGCATTTGCTGCATTACCGTTCTCTGCGACCTCGCCAAGAATCTTTGTCAAAGCCCGGGAAATCACCTCAATTGCTTCTTTGAATATAATGAGATTTATGTCATCCAGCCCTGATTATTTATCCAATTTAGTGTTTTCCAAATGACGCAACACTACTTACTTAATCTCAAAAAACATAGCACAATACCATGCCGCAGTCTGCATCCACCATCCTCCAGTTCTTCTCCTCCGTAAATATTGACGCAATGTACTCATTTAGTACTTCAGCCACTTACCCCTTTTATCCTTGTGGATCTACTCATTCTTTTAGTTTTCCACTTTTTGTTAATGCAAGTATAAAACGCCGTGGGATTCCCCTTGATACTGCTTGTCAACAACATTTCATGGCACTTTGCGCACTTCCCAATCGCCTGCTTAATCACTTTCATTATATTTATGTATTCCACAAGGCCCATTCAGTTTTAGCTTTCTAAATATTATTTCCTTTTCCTTCCTGGCTAAATTTAGGAGCTCCCGGGTCATCCAATATCCCCTTACCTTCCCAGTCTTGTCTTTATTCTTTCCTGGAACATGGCGATACTGAACGTTGATGTGTTGGATTTTCAATAACTCACACGTCAGATCTAGACTTATCCGGCAGCAGCTACACCTGATTAATATCATTTTCCTCTTCTAAATCGTCCTCCTCCAATGTAGTACCTTCATATAACATCCAATTGTGAGGAATAAGTATCTGAAAACATAGAGTTATGGCCATTCTTTTCAAAACGTTCACTCGCAATCAGTTCTTCAAAAGGCCTGTTCATTTCCCAAAACGAGGTCCAGTTTACTCTCGCCTCAATTTGGACACTCCACAACTAGTTGTAAGAACCCCTCTTGGAAGCACTGAAGAAATCTCGCCCCATCTAAACTTCTTGTATGAAGGACGTTACAATCAATACTGGGGAGGTTAATGCCCCACTATGAGAACCCCATTGTTTCTGTACAGTTCCGTAATCTGTCTATGTTTCTGTTCCTCCACCTCTCAGTGGCTATTGGGGAGGTGGTAAAGGTTGATTCCATCAGCATATATGCACCTTTCTTATTTCTGAGCTCCACCCAAATTGCCTCTGTGGATGAGCCCTCCAGTATTTCCGCTTTGAGTGCTGCTGTCGCGTTCTCCCTTGTAAATAATGCAAACTCTCCACCTCTTTCACCCAACTCTCTATTCATTCAAAAACAACGAAACCGAGGAACACTGAGCTTGCAGTCCTGTCCCAGGACTCTGTAATGACAACGACATGGTGATTTCATGTACTGATCCAGGCTTTTAAGTTCATTCCCCACTTAGCCAATATGCACTAAACATTGATTTAAGCCCATTTCATTTGTTTCCGCTGGTGTCAGGAGAATGAATGGAAGAATGGTACAGCGTGCAAACACGTTTAATAATTAGCCAGGAGTTCGCGGGGCTTGTTCTGTGAAAGCGAAACATATAAGTTGAAAGTAATGTAGAAGTAGTTATATCCATCAAATGGCTGTTTTATGTTAGCTTCAATGTTGACATCAGCATTCTCAGTGGAAGTCCGTGGCCCTTCACCTCACGAATACACTGAGGGTACAGGACGCTACGAATGCCATACCTGAAGCACTGTGCACTGTTATGGTGTCTTCCCTGATACGACATATTCAACTGCAATTTAGGAATATTGCAATTACGATTTTCCAGAGTGATATCCTGGATGGTAGGATAAATGCAGGACTGGAATTTGAGCAAATTCTCTCCGTTTAACTGATCGGTTGGATAGTTGAGAAGAACATCGCATTTAAATTTAGAAAGTGTGACATGGCTCGACAAGGTTGATGCACGGAGAGTATTTCACTTCGTCGAGCTCTTCGAAACTAAACTGGAGACCAGAAAGGTGCGAGGTGAGGAGCATTTATTTTTAACCCAGAGCGTAAAGTTTCTTGGGCATTCGCTATGAAGGTGTCAGCGATCCTGGTGAGTTTATTCACAACGGAACACAGACTATATAATCGAACTGCTCATGAACAGAGTTTAATGATCTCTGGATATTGAAGGAATCAGAGGATCTTTGGCCAGCTGAGTATCTGAGGAGCTGAGGTAAATCAGCCATGGTCTTTATGACTGACTAAGCGGACTCAAAGAGGCAGTAATCCTTCCTATTTTCGTATGGGGATTGTATGCACATGCTAACATCGACCGCTGTGCTTCCTCAATAGGTCGAATTCTTGTGCTACATATTTCATGAGCTGACCATCTGACTGTTCATGACGTAGTATACTATTTCTTTTGCGATTCCAACTTCTCACTGTGTGGATTTCTCCAAGGTGACTTTCAGGTTTTCTCCAAGATTCTCCTAATGCCAAGTATTTGTATCAATGAGTCGACCATTGTCAAGTACGGGAGATTATATTACGGGAATGAAATGCATAGCATGGTGGAAAGGAACTGGCACTCGGTTGAAACTGATGGTATTGTTCTATTGGGAGTTGGCACACATTCGTTGAGCCGACTACATTGGCCATTTATAAATAGCCGACAATTAGATTGCTTCACACCAACCAACTGCAACACAGCCGACTTCAGTGAACTAAAATATCCCGAGAAAGTCACACTGCTCAAGATGGGAGGTAGACACAAAGGGTTTGACGACAGGCCTTTTGACCGAACGTCTGCTGTTGGAAAAGTGCTGGAATAAATTGATAGATGGTAATGACGATAATCTTAGATAATCAGACCAAGTTAGCATGATTTTCTGACTGGTTAATCATGTGTGACGCCTTTGCTCGAGTTCCCAGAAGATGAAGTATGTAGTGCCGAGATGGACAGAGGGCAACTTGCAGATGTACGGTGTGCGGATTTTCGCAAGGCATTTGTTAGCTGCCTCATAAAAGTCCGGCACAGTGCAAGAACCGATGATTACAGTGCACGTTTGTTAGCATGCGTTGAAGTTTGTTTATTGCAGAGAAGACAGGGTGTCGGTATGGCGATTTTTCTTTCATTCCAGAAATGTCGGCTGTGGAGTTACTCAAGGGTCAGTTCTTAGCCTTCAAATTACGTTACTGACCTGGGGCAGACCAAACCATAAGCCATCCATGTTTGGCGATGACAGGAAAATATGTGGGAGAGCACGTTGAGATGAAGATGTTGGATTCTACAATGGCATATAGATGCTTAAAGTGTGCGGATGAATACTCAGCTAAAGGTATGGGGAAGTGGGAGGTGACGGACTTCTGAAAGAGGAATCTAAAAGCAATCTATTATCTTCATGGAGAAAATTTCCAGATGGACAGGGATCGGTAGTTTTTCGCAGCCTAGTGCAAAACGCGATTACGAAGAGAAATTGCACACTGGACATTATTTCATGAGGGGTGTGCATCAATGGGGAAATATAGTCATAAACTTACAGAGCACAAATGCGGCCACACGTGCAGTACTGTGCACATTGGTGGTCTCCTGAGTCGAGGAAAAATATAGCGGCATTATGTGCAGTCGAAACGATATTCCTCCCTCTATCCCCTGGGAGTAGAAAGTCGTCCTATCATACGTAGCTAAAACATGTTCTAAATGCTTTAGAGTTAAGAATAATTCAGGTTGGTATTATGGAAGAATAAAAATCTCGGGGGCATGGAGGGTAGATTCATCAGGAGCGAGGAAACATAGTTACAAGATGAGAAGCTGTCACCAAAAACTGAGGTTTCCAGAAATTTCTCTTTACAGCGGTTGGTGATTCCCTGGAATTCTCTGTCCCATTGTGTGTGTAAGTTCGATCGTTGGAGGTAATTCAAGAGAAAATAGATTCGGTTTTGACATATCATGGAACTGAGAGCCATTTGCAACTGTCACAGAAGTGGACACAAAGCCTGAGGCAGATCAGTCATCACCATATTAAATTGCGTGGCAGGAGTGAGGTGCCGAGTGACATACTTCTGCTCTTATTCTCTTCTGACTTTAAGAATATATCCCCTCACTGCACAATCAGGCTCCTCCAGACGAAGAACGACACCAGATACTCAAAGAGTGAATGTTAATCTGCACTGTGCCACCAGATTCCTCCAAGAACAGCTCCTAATCATATGAGATAACCCTGCACTGTATCATCAGACCGCACCAGATCTGGCCTAAGATATGTTGACTGCAGGGTAAGGTTGTCTCCGCTCTGTATATCAGACACGTCCAGACAATATTGAACACTACTCATTGAATAGGAGGATTCAGCAGGACAACATGATGTGGCCACAAAAGAGAGTCAGACTGGATAACATCTGAGCGCCTGATCCATTCATGGAGGGCAGATGGTTCAGTTTCTATATGTGGGTTCAGGCGGTAGGGAAGAGAGGAATCTGTCCACATACGAATTTCGGTTGCAACAGTTAAATATGTCTGAACGGCTGCCTCAACATAATGCAGTGTCAGATTTGAATGATATATTATTCCGAAGATATGTCCAGCAGCCACAACGTCTCAGCGCTGTGTACGTTTGATTAATTTCAGTAGAGTTCTTTGAGATAATCTATTAAATTTATTCTGATATACATGGACACAAGCCCCACAATGTCCAGTTTCATATAATACCAACACGTGACCTGGAAGTGCCCCTGGAATTTGGAATTGCATTGCTGATTGAAGCAACCAAGCAACGTGAGATGGAGAGACAAGTATGTTGGTGTAACGAAAATATTTTAAAAATCCATTCATTATATTTTTCCTGATCTAGCGTCGAGGTATTCGCAAACAAAGGAGGCACTGTACACGTGTTAAACGTTACAGAATCTACTTTATTGGAGTTATATGAAGAATAAAATACAGAAAAGAGGAAGAATACTTAAAGTACAGAAGGAAGCATAATGATACTTGTCAACCAATCAACCAACCGATCTATACAATGTTGGAGGGAACCATGCCTGTCTCACAGCCTTTCACGCAGCCTTCTGTCTGTGTCCCAGCACCCGTCGCCACTCAGACGAGAGGATGGTCTCGATTTGCACAAAGAAGTTGTCCCCTTCAATACCCCTCAAAACCTAACATCACTTTTACCTCAGTACCTTTCCATTCCTCAGTAGTACCAGCCTGTACTTTCTTGTTACTCGCGACGTTCGACCAAAACGCCTCACTTCGAAACAGAGAAAGCAGGTCTGAAAAGAAGAAAACATTCATTCCCCATGTCTAATCTCAACGATGTGCACCTGTACTCCCGTAAATTCTCAAAACATTCCCACAGCCCGAGCAGACACCATTTTATGTTACACACTACTGCACATACTAATCAGGAGTCAGAAATTACTTGTGATTAATTTAACTCTTTCTTTATAGTTGGTATTTGAAGTAATATCTCCATTGCGGCAGAATTAGTTTCCGAATCTGCACCCATTTTTGCGATCAGATTTCGCGTCTCTCGGGTTTCTCGATTGAATTTCTTAACGAAACATAATTTAACCCAGTGGGAATTACACTTGAATCTTAAACTGTTCGATTATGTTTTTGGAACCTCTATTTTTAGCTGTGATGAAAGCTCAGTGTCCTTGTGGAGATAACAAAGGATATAAGATTATGGAAATTATCGCCTAGTATATTATTCGGAGGGATTACTTGAAAAATAACGTGACACGTCGTTTCACGGAGAAAATGGTGCATGTATATTTTCCTGTGGAGAAAATACTGTATATGATCATTGCCGTCACTGGAATCTCCGGTAAGTGCAAGCAAAACGTCAGGTTGTCTTACTCCTTGGGTAAATGTGAAATGATAACAAAAAAAATGCAGAAAAATAAATAGATGATTTTGGTTAAGATTCATAAGAAAGGACTCTGCTTAGCTGTCAGAACTCACTGGGAAATAAAAATCGAATGAAAAAGTGGAATTAAAGAAATGTTTATTTGTCACAATAATGACGGATAAACCAATGGGACTGGAGAGCAGGTCCGAGAAGCTGCATCCAGTGGGCTAATTGGAAAATCCATTGACGTCGCGGATAAATTCTTGTTTTTAAATTGACGAAGAGGATGAAATGTCTCCGTTTGTTGGAGGTGGCAAATGTAACCCCTCTGTTAAAAGAAAGTGGGTGTGCGAAACATGTGATTACATCCCGGTAAGCCAGACATCAGCAGCAGAGAAAATGTTTGATTCTACGTGAGATACAAAGTATAAATATCAGGCAATGTGAAAATAACAACAGATCAGTCAATATCTATGTGGATTTAGGAAGGAAATCATGTCTGAATAACTAACTGGAAGTGTAACCGGCAAAACTAACATGGGTGATGTTGGATTATTTGGATTTTCAGAAGATTTTCAATGAAATCCCACATCACACTTCAGAATTCAATCACATGACTTTTATAATATATTGGTATGGATGGAAATTTGGTGGACAGGAACAGTGAAGAGGAAGGAATGTTTCTTCGTTATTGTAGTCTTCAGTAGTTGGAGTCCGGTAGGGGTCATTCATTTTTTATTCGGCTATTCACATTACGTACTAATACTTTGAATGCGGTAAACAAGAGGAATATTTCCACGTTTGATGACGATACACAATTTGGTCACAATGGTGAGGGGGCCGCAAAGAGGTATCATGCAACCCAGAGAGTTTGAATAGATCAACAAACATATGGCAGCTGCAGTTTAAAGTTTATATTTGTGAATTAATTCAATTTTGATGTGGGCGAACAAGATATTATTGAAATAGTGATTGAGTGGTGTTTCGTCTGCAAAGGGAGCTTTATAAATGTTTAGTTCGAGCGCATCTGGAGTATTGCATTCAGCTCTGGTCTCCACATTACATGAAGGATGTCGAGGCTCTGGAGAGGGTGAACAAGAGGTTTTCCAGGATGCTGCCTGGATTAAAGGTCACGTACTTTGAGGAGAGTTTGGACAAATTTGGGTTGTTCTCTCTGGAGCGGCCGACGCTGAGGAAAGAACTGACAGAACTTTACGAGATTATGAGAAGCAAAGACAGAGGAGACAGCCGGAATCATTTTCTCTGGGGTTGAAACGTCCCGTACCAGAGGGCATGCATTTAAGTTGAGGGGGTAATTTGAAAGGAGATGTTCAAAGCAATGTTTTTACACAGAGATTGGTGGGTGCCTGGGGTGGTGGTAGAGGCAAATACGATAGGGGCTTTCAATAAGCTATTAGATAGGCATATGAGTACGAGGGAAATGGAAGGAAATGAACGTTGTGTAGGCAGAATGGCATTTGATTACTAATTTAATTGGTTCGGGACAATATTGTGGGCCGGAATGCCTGTTACTGTGCTGCACTATTCCATGTTCTGTGTTCTATGTATCTGATAATCACTGTAGATATTCAGTCAAATTACAAATGCAGTTCTAGCAATCAGTAAAGATTGTAAGAAAACATTGGTCTTCCTGGCTGGAGAAACTGAGTAGAGGAATAAATATATTTACTAAAATGATATAAGGCCTTGTTGAGGGTTAAGAACATGGGATTTGCCCTCATCATCTAAGAAAATATATATTTACTGTGGAAGGGAACAACGATGTTCACGACAGAATCAAAGGAAGAGTCCTGACCCGAAACGTTGACCGTCTGCTTTTTGACACAGATCCTCCCTGTCTTGCTGAATTCCGCCAGCATCATCATGTTTTCCATCAATAATGGTTACCAGTCTTATTTCAATGATGGAATGACTGTTATTTGAGAGGCTATTGGTTTAACCGGTGCTATATTCGCTCGATCTTAGAGAAATGAGAGAACTTCCCATTCAAACGGAGAAAATTCCGAGAAGGCTTGATGGGTTGTTTACAATGACAATATGTTCCTCTCAGAACAGACGTTGTGGGTGTGTGGAAATGAACCAGAACAACGCGTAAGAGTTTCATGGTGTGGGAACATACATTTAGGTCTGAGATGAGGAGATATTCCTCCTGAGCTGTGCACAGCCTGTGGAATCCTCTAGCATAGAAAGCGGAAGTCACCTCGTCGCCTATCACAGATAAGAACGAGGCAGATACTTCACGGCACAAAAGATATCCCAGAGTAGGGGCGTGATCTCGAATATGATGTGGTGAAAAAGGATTGAACGATGATCTGATTGAACGATGAAGTAAGCCAGAGGGGTCGAAAGCCCCAGTATGTTTAAATTTTACAGTTTCCAAATGTCTGTGAGTTCGCTTGGCACCTTGTAAACAGCTGCATCGAGCGCGAGTCGACCAACTAATTCAATGTGTCCATTTAACTGTCATCAGTTCTCCTACGTCCTTCCAAATTATTATTGCTATTATTGAGAATAACTATTTTTGTAATATTTAAGTACAATATTGCAATGATAGTGAGTCACTAACCTGAACCAGTTGCTGTTTATTTCAGACAATTGATGTCATTATAGAGAAACCTTTTCAGCGTGGCCTCAGTCCCGTAACAAACACATTCTGCTGCCGGGACCCACACCGCCCTTGCCTTTCATCTGTTGCACCTTTTGCCACCTTTCACATTTTAAGTTTACAAAGGCCTGAGCTTCGTCTGGTCGGAGTTAAACTTGTAACTTTCAATAATTCGGAGATGGTCAACGCCGCAAAGAGCAAACCGTTCACCTGGGCACGGTCACTCCAGGCCAAAGGTATTCGCATCATTCCCACGTCTCTGTTCACAGCACAACGATGAGCAGAGGGGATCTGATCCTTCAAGCCTGTTTCGCTACTAATTAAGATCATGGCTAATCTTTCATCTACGATTCATTGTCCAACATAATCTCCGTATCCCCGGATACCGACACTCCACGGTGTCTCGGTTCTGAATGAACACATTTTCTGAGTACCATGCGGAAAATTCCCTCTGCTAAATGAATGCCTTTTCATCTTTAGTTTAACATGGTTTACCTGTAAACTGAAATAGTCCCGAAAATCCTCCGTCAGTGAAACATTATCCTTGTATTTCACCTGACAACCCGTTAATAATGGCATCAGATCGCTTTGCATTCTATAATCTCCAGTACTGGAGACCCTATCCACACATTTTCATATGCATAAACATGCAAAACCGCCCTCAGTTGAAGCAGACCAGTTAATATTCGTTGCAATATCTGCATTGTCGTACATACGTCATTCCCCAACAAAACAGGAAAGATACATCACATTAAGTTTCACTCTGAACAAGCCAGTTTGAGTGCAGATGGATCAGCGATTGTTCTTTATGAACGTGTAACCACTGACTTGAGTCCAACATATCTCAGTTTTGATTGATAAATCCAAGAAGATAGACAGCCTTAGACATTATGTGCTCAGGATTTCCAATGTCTGTCCTTCTTCCTTTCTCCAGTGAATTTAGTGGCGATTGTGATCCTGACCCGGGGAAAGTGCGGCCTCTCTACTTGCACGACACTGTACCTGGTGGCCATGGCTGCGGCGGATCTACTGGTCATTTTAACTGAAGTCATTTTGTATCAGATCAAATACCATTATTTCCCAGTAAGTTTCCTGAATACTACTCCTGTGTGCACAGTTATCCGTGTTTTAACGTATATAGCTGTGGACTGTTCGGTTTGGTTCACCGTCACTTTCACCTTTGATCGATTTGTCGCAATCTGCTGCCAGAAGCTGAGAACAAAGTATTGCACCGGGAAAACTGCGGCTGCGGTTCTGGGGACAATCGGCAGTATCGTCTGCCTGAAAAACGTTCCCATCTACTTCACATATGGACCTAAGAAGATCGTGGACAATTCCGACGATTGGTTCTGCTATCCGCAGCCAAGTTATTTCAGTGAAACCGGTTGGGTAGCATTTGATTGGATCGATACAATTTTAACTCCTTTTCTCCCTTTCGCTGTAATTCTGCTCCTCAACGTTCTGACAGTCAGACATATTTTACTGGCAAGTCGAGTCCGTAAGGGGCTGAGGGGTCAGAGCAAGGGGGAGAACCGTAATGATCCAGAGATGGAGAGCAGGAGGTGGTCTGTGGTTTTACTCCTTACCCTCTCCGGTAACTTCATCCTCTTGTGGCTGACCCTTGTTGTAAATTTCATCTATTATCAGATTAGGGGAACGATAATTGAGCAGAATGAGGCTGAATATACCTTTTCACAAGTGGGGAGATTGCTGAGTAATTTCAGCTGCTGCACAAACACATTTATTTACGCGGCGACTCAGTCCAAGTTCAGAGAGGAGGTGAAGAGCGCGGTGAAATATCCGTTCAACTCAATTATTCAGTTCATTAATAAAGCCGTCTCCTGAGCGTAGCCGCAGTAACTTCAGTCAGGTGTCTATCTCCTGATGTTTACCGCCTAATTCGGAAAAGCGTTGGATTTACGGATAGGATGAGGACTGCCGAAACATCGACCATCTCCGGCACATACGCGCAATTGCAGCGGCTGCTCCGTTCCAGAACCATTCCATCCAAGCACCCGGTAATAATCCTCAACCCACCATACCCCGTTCATTTATGTCATCCAAAACATCTCCCAATGTTTGCCATTCTTATCCCAATAATCTGCCCGGTTGCGGAGGCAGTAACACCCGACACATTGTCCCTGTGGATTGGGGCCCTGTATTCACATCCTTGACGTTGGTGATAAACTACGTGCAAAGCCCTCGAGAGGGGTTGCTCGTCCATCTACAACACCCTGTGACCGGTGCCCTTCAGCCACAATCCCCATGACTATGACACTCTGCCACAATCCCTGAGGAACTGTTAAGCCTCAGCTCATAATGCCTTTGGGTTTTGACCTTCTGCATCAATCCCGGAGGCAGTAAACTTCAACGCATTGTATCCCAAGGGTGCTGACCACCTCCCCAATAATGTTCCGGTGATCTTCCACCCACAATGTGCGGTAACGTGACTCTCTACCGAGCGTGCGAAAAACATCCCCACATAAACCTGCCTGCCGTGACTCAGTATGCCAAATATCGGTTCAAAATATCGAAAGTATTGTTTCTCACTCTGTCAACTGAGAATGGGATCCTTTATCAAAAAGCACCATAATAGTGACGAACAGTGACACTATATACACTATCTCTATCGCTAGTGGGGATCATACTCCAATCTCAGCCTCGGGGATGTTCACCCGCTATACACAATCCCGTGGGAGATGACCCATTACCCAAAATACCTATGCCCTGCGATGTTCATCCACACCCCCCTGGAGCTGTGACTGTCTAAACATAATCGCTCGGTGTGCAGTCTTCTATGCGCTATCCCCAGGAACGGTGTTCCTGTACCCTTCACATAGGGACAGGTGACTCTCCACTCAAAATCCCGAAAGCATGTGACCGTCCATGACAATACTGCCGGGAGTTCACCATGCCTCCACTACCCCGAGGTAGATGCCACTGTTCGTGCAAACATATACAGGTGTGACATCCAGTCACGTGTATTTTCTAACTCCTGAATGTGTTTCGTCATTAGTAACATTTCCCAATCCCTCGAGTTGGTCATGCAGGAGGGGCTGTAAGTATTTTGTTTCTACAGCCCTCTGCGTGCAGGGGACTGTACACTGGCAGGTCGGATCCTTCTGAAACCGGACAGGATTGTTAAGTGAAAAGTCTCCAATGATGTAAGAAAGGCACAATTCTCGCAACACCGAAGCGCAGACAGGATCAAAAAGAAGTGTCGGTCTTGGGTTAAGCGGGGAAGAGAAGGTGGACACAGTGTCCAGTGACGGTACTAGGGATGTGGGCACAGGCGGAAGACTGTCGTTGGTAGGTCGATTCCGATCATTCTTCCAGGGAGTTATCATCACCGCTATATTTCTGATCAATCTTCGGGTCAGTTCCATTCAGCATTTCCAAGAGTGGCTTCACAGAGATGAACAATAGTGCGTTAATGCAAGAATCGTGGAATGAAGAGAGAGAGACTGTGGCGGAGAGCTGGAAAGAAAAGCATGGATATTGCAGATGAGGATGCAGTAGTTCGCGAGGCCTTAACAGAAGCAGGAAGAGACATGCGTGGAGAAAATTCGGGGAGGGAAACGGGTGAACGTGTGGATAGATTCGAGAGAAAAGGGTGGCCCTCTGAGTTATACACGCTCCATTTTTTAAGAGCTCAGCCCCTCTCATGGCTACACTCCGTCTCCATGTGGTACCTTGATAAGAATCCAGATCCCCCCTCCTGACGGCTGTTAATCGGTGAGAACGCCTGGAATGTTTCTCCATTGCTGTGAAACGAAACGGCTAATCTTTCTTCGATTCAGCACGGTTTTCCAGTTCCTCTCGCACTGTCCGTCTCAGCGAACAATACTTCATTTGTTTTCCAGATTTCCTCTCTCATGAATTTTTACGATATTAACACTTTCACGTGATGGTTTATAACTGCATTGTAGGTCTTCAAATGTTCCGGGAATAAAATGGGTAACATTAAAGGTAAATGAAGAATAAATAAAAATAAACAAAACAAAAGTTCCAACATGATGAAACCATTTTCCCTGGAAACAAGCGAAGTCCAGTGGTCAGATTCTCCAGAAGGTCATTACTTCGAGATGTGAAGTTACAAGTTATGGCTGCATGGTGAAAATCGTCTCTTCTCTCTTTATTCCAATTTTCTCCACGCCCATCAATGACAGCCCTATTTGCACGCCAACCCTTCCCGCAACTCTCCCCCCCCACCCCCACCCCCACACACTATCTCTCTGTAACTCATCTATGCCACTCTGTGGGAATCTCGGTTGATTTTCTGACAGATGTCTGATGATCCGTACTGCAGGAGTGCACTTGCGCACGCTAGCGCGCGCGCAAACATACACACACACACACACACACACACACACACACACACACACACACACACACACACACACACACACACACACA
>JARFYF010000064.1:16382-56444 GCA_030265395.1 Rhina ancylostomus
GGCAACTAGTGCCAGAGAAACACAGGTTCTTATGCTAGGCCCCTGATGGGGCTCAGGTGTGCAGAGTTGTCTAATCATGGAATCCATGTGCTGGACAACAAGGCATTAATGAGCCAAATTGAGGGCCAGAACTCAGAACCATGACACACTCTGCTCTAAGTCAAACAAATTGCATCGTTCTGCATTCTTCCGTTTACGTCTTCCTTTCCCACTTGATACCGTTTCTTTTGGTGGTTTCTTTTTATTTCCCGTCAGTTCTCTCTCAGGATAATTGATTCCCAACATTTCAGCAATGACGATGTATTAAACTATTTAGTTGACCTTCTTCTGCGGCCCGACTGTGAGACATTCTGTTTCTCTTCCTCTGTGTCTCTTCCGCCTTCTTTGAGTCAAATGCCAATGCACAGAGTGGAGGGCACGTTCTGTGCTGCAGTGGGACACTTGCGTCACCCCGCGGGAAACCACGCTGTGGCTTCACCCACACCTGGTGGTGGTTCATTTTGTTCAATCCCGAGGTCTCATTAACCTCCCACACCTGTCACTGTTGCTGAATAATTGCCAGATTTCCTTCAGTATTGAAGGGCCGGCCGCTCACTTTGTCTCTTTGTGACCAACCTGATGCAGGATTTCGACCCGAAACGTCGACAATTCATTTCCTCCCAGAGATGAACTCTGACCCCACTGGGATTCCCCAGCAAAGTGCATGGAACCGTACAGCACAGGAACAGGCCCTTCGGCCCACGATGTTGTGCCGAACTATTTAAAATAGTAATCAAATGCCCAAATAAATTCTTCCCTTCAGCCTACATAATGTCCATATCCTTCCATTTCCTGCACATCTATGTGTCTATCGAAGAACCTCTTGAACGCCTCGAACGTGTTTGCCTCCAACACCACCCCAGCAGCGCATTCCACGCACCCCTGACTTTCTGTGCAAAAAAAACAATCCCCGGCACATCTCCTTTGAACTTACTCCTTCTAATCTTAAATGCACTCTGGTATTAAACAATGTGAGATAAAAACGCTCATCGCTTCTTGTTACCGATGGAAATATTAGATGAGTTACCCCTGTCAGTTGTCACTTTCCCAGCTCTATGTGGCTCGAGATTACATGGGGTATGGATTTTACAGTCCGATTCCATTCTGAGTCAGTCGGAATTCACTCCGAATACCTGCTCCGTTAATTTCTCAACATCTGAGATCACCAGCGTGGAGATACCGGGGATTGAACCCGGGTCCTCATACATGCAAAGCATGCGCTCCCCCACTGAGCTGCATCCCCACTGTTGCCCTTTGATTTCAGAAGTCCGCTCATTGCTGTATTTCGCCCGTTGATCACAAAATGTAGACAATGGAACACAGAGAATCGCGGGTGATACTGACCATTCGGCCCTTCCCGCTCCACAATTCAGTGCGATTGTGGTTATCATATGAGCAAACTGCATCGTGTACTATTCCTTTTTAAATTCATTTTGCCGCTTTCCTTTCTGACTTCGTCCTCTTGCGGGCTTCTCTTCTTTCCTCAATAGTTTCATTCTTTCTCTGAAGAAAAACACGATGCTGCTGGAGAAACTCAGCAGGCCAGGCAGCATCCGTTGAGAAAAGCAGGCTGTCAACGTTTCGAGTCAAGACCCTTCCCCAGGAATAAAGATAGGACAAGGGGAAACCCAATGTATGGGAGGGAAAAGCAGAGCAGTGACCAGTGGACAAAAGAGGGAAGGTGGGTGGCACAAGGTGGTGATAGATGGATGGAAGTGAGGGACAGTGCCAGGCAGGTGCGGGTAGGAGGGGAGAGCAGATCGACCGGGGGATGTGTCAAAGGTAAGGAGAGAAAGTAAACGGAAAGGGGCCGACCTAGCTCAAGGGCAACTTCTATCCCGTTGTTATGAAACTCTTGATAGGACCTGCTGTATTTTAAATATTAACTCATGACCTCAAAATCAATTTCTTCATGGCCCTTGTACTTCATTTGTTCACCTGTATCGCAGTTTCTCTGTAACTGTAACTCCATATTGTTACATACCAGCAACAGCAGAAACACAACGAACAAATTTTAAATAGTAGAAACTATTCATTAATAACTACTTGCAATAATACAAGAAATAAATAGGTTTGATATCAGACATTGACCGCAAAGTGAACTGACGTGTGTAAACCCCGTCTACGCTCAGATCTCAAGTTCAGTTCAGCAATTCATGAAGTAAAACAATGAGAAAAGGCTTTTGAAAACCACATTAGAATGTAGAGAGAAGTAGTTTACGAATTTCACAAGTTGCACGATGGAACAGATACGACACCTTAGTCGCTGAAGAACTCTGTCACTTTGTTCCGAAGTATCTGCCATTTCGAGGCCACTCGATACGTGGCCGCCCACAGATATGCCTGATTCTTGGGATAGGTTAACGACAAAGTGGACTGCACAGATTGCTCCAAAAATGCATACATGGAATGTATGACGGCAGTTACAGTGATTGTGCTTCATTCGTAGATACAGAGACTGGCTGTCAGTGCGACCAACTCTTCTATCCCTTTCTCTCTCTCTCTCTCTCTCTCTCTCTCTCTCTCTCTCTCTCTCTCTGTCAGTCTGTGAAGTTGCCAGCACGTTAGTCAATCCGCATTTAGACTCGTAATTCATTCCAGTTAGAGACACTAATCCGCTCCCAGTCGGAGTAGTCAGATAAAGTCGGAGTAGTCATACACTACGGCATGACCATCCAGGTGCCTTAAAGGGACACTCACCAAGTATCAACCTGGCTTGTAAAAATATTCTGAATTTTGTTATTGATTTTCCATTGTATCACCTCGATGTACTTATGTTTTGAAGTGATCTGTACAGATGGCATACATACTTTTTCTCACTGTACCTCGGTACATTCAGTAATAACAAACCAATACCAATGCCACTACAGTAAAATGTCACTGATGTACTAGTGCAGGAGGGACGCCCAATGGGTACTTTGGGCTCTCTTCCAGGACAGCTGGGACTTGTGCAAGAAGGACGAGTTGCACCTATACCGGAGAGCACCAACATGCTTGCCGGGCGGTTTGTTCGTGCTGCTCTGGAGATTTTAACCTTTTGTTGCTGTTGTATAAGATGTTTGTGAGACGACCACTGCGATCCTCTGTACAGTATTGGTTATTCAGTCACAGCAACGACAACATTTCACTGGAAAGAGTGCAAAGCAAATGTACGAGAATTTTGCCAAGAACCGAGGGCCTGAGTTATGAGAAGAGGTTGTGCAGGTAAAGACGTTATTCCTTGGAGCATGGGAAACTTTGGGTGATATTTCTAGGGTGCGGAAAATCAATAGGGGCACGCATAAGGTGAATAAACATGATTTGTTTTCCTTTAGGGAAAGGGAATCAGAAATGAGAAGGCTTAGGGTTAAGGTGAGGGATGGTGGGAGTACTTAAAAGGGATATTCGGGTGATGGGTTTATGGAACGGGCTGCCAGAAGAAGCGATAGAAGCAGGTAGAATTACAACGTGTATAAAAATCATGTGTCCTCTAGATATGGTGAAGGCACATCGTCCGTCCCTCCAGAGAAAGGGAAACAAAATCTGGAAGACATGGGTTTAAGGTAAGGTGAGGGCGATTTCTAGGTGACCTGAGCAGCAACGTAACGAGCGGAGTCTCTGGCTTCAGAATATATCAGGTTTACCTGTTACCAGAAAATGTGGTTGAGGCACATACAACAACAACACTTAATAGACATTTAGAAAGGTACATGGACAGGAATAGTTGAGAGGGGCAGGGGTTAAACGTGTACAAATAGGACTAGCTTAAGGGGCAACAGTCTGCATGGAAGAGTTGAGCCGAAAGGCGTTTATACGTATTCTACCACACTTTTACTGGTTTACTGGTGTGGGAAACGGAACAGTCGGTCAGCAGTTAGAAAGATGAAGGAGAAAGTTAAAGTTCGGTCAAGTAAGTCCAGGTGGAGAAATAACCAGGAAGAGGTAAATAAACACAGTGTGATTGACAGTCTGAAGTTCATTTGTTTTAATGCCAGGAGAATAGCAGTTAAGGAAGATGAGATCAGAGCCTGCAACAGATCATGGTACGGCAAAGTTGTGACCTTTGGAGAAAGGAAACTGAGAGGACAGGACTAACAATCTCAACGTCCAGATTTTAAGATGTAATAGAGAAGAACGGGGAAAAAATCGGGACAGTTGCACTACTGATTTGGTAGAATGCCACAACGGCACTTAGTGAGGGCATCTTGGCGATCCACAGCGAGGCCAAATGGGTAGTACTCAGGAAAATAATGCAGTCACTGTGATAAAGTTATACTATAGGCCTCCCAATAGCCAGCAGGAGATTGGAACAGCCTCATGGGGTTAAATCCACATCTTCATGAGGGAGTGTTTTGGTTCGCGTTCAGCGCCAGCTTGTTCATGTGAGGATGAAAACTAATGATGGCAAGATCCGGAAACCTTGAATGGCAGGAAATATAATCGTGTATTCAAAACGAAAAAAAAAATAACAAGGGCGTCTGTGTAACGATTACATTTTTCGAATTTACCAAATTTACAAGAACCTTGAACAATGTAAAGGAAGCAAGAAAACTTAAACACGGGATGAGTCGAGTGAAATGCAGCCATGCAATATTCTTGGCGAGCAAGATCAAGGAGAATCCCAAGGTACTGGAAATATCTATTGAAACCAAGAGAATAACTCGGTGAAAGACAGGAAAACACACCCACAAAGAGGAACTTCATGCTCAGAGCCTGACAATGCGGGCGAGGTAATATGTTTTTGGCTTGCAATAAGGATAGTTTATGGACCGTGAAAGGCTGGGCCTTCGGGAGAAGTGGGGAACAAAATGCAGAGGCCCCTGAGTGTGGCAGAGCAAGGACAATCAATAAGGTCCTCTCTTATGCTTCTCTTGCTGAGCAGCGGTATAGGGCAGGAGAACAGGCAGTTCTCGCTACAATTTTATAACATGTTGCTCAGGCCACAACCGGAACATTGCACGTAGTTCTGGTCGCAACACCATTGGAAGGACGTGACTGGTCTGGAGAGGAGGCAGAAGAGATTCCCGAGTTGCTGACGGGAATGGATTGGGCGTTGTCAACGTGGTCGGCATAGCCTCGTTGGGCCAAAGGGCCTGTATCCATGCAGTATTTCTCTATGGCTCTATGGCCAGGTGATCCTACTGCCAGTAAGTTTTTTATGGCACCTGTGCACAATCTACTTCTGCATGAGTCAATAAACTCGACGTTGACTTGTCACCTCGACCTCGGAATCGATCCCAATGATCCAAAAAACGGCATTTCTGCCCCCTGCACCAGTTCCTCATCCAAACATTCATCTGGCCCATCTTCCTGTTTCTGCTCTCACTGGCACGTGGCACTGGACGTAATCCAGACCCCACTACCCTTGTGGTCCTGCTTTTTAGCATCTTTCCTCATTTGTAATAGGTTTATTAATGGTAATTGCTATTGTCACATGTTACGGGAAACAGTGAAAGGCTTTTGGTTTTCATGCTATCCAGACCAATCATTCCACACATAAGTATATTGAGATCGTGCACAAAGGAAAATAAACTAATAACAGAATGCAGAATAAAGTGTTACTTTTCCAAGGAAGGTGCAGTGCAGGCAGTAAATGAGGTGCAAGGGCTACGATGAGGTATTTTGTGAGATCAACTGTTCATCTTTAACGAATGAGAGGTTCGTTCAAGTGTTTTGCAAAAGCTGGATAGGTGTCCTTCAGCCTGGTGGTGATTTTGTATCTTTTTCCCGAAGGCGGAACAGCGGGAGAGAAAATGTTTGGGGTGGGTGGGGTCTTTGATTATGTTGGTTGCTTTACGAGGCAGCGGGAAGTGTCGACAGAGGCCCAAGAGGGAGGCTGGATTCCGTGATGTGCAGAGCTGTGTTACCGGTTTCCTGCAGTCTCGGAAACAGGCGGGGTAACTGACGTAAGGGTGACAAAACCTCACCGGAGGGGATGGTTACATTACATTGGAAAAGTCGAGTTTGCACCACTGTGCTGCAGATGACCCAGTCGGGCAGCGTCTGTGCGGAAAGTTACAGGGTCAAAAGCTAAGATCTGGAAAAAATCTGTCTTATCTTTCACGGTGGAGTGGATCTGAAGCTTCAAACCTCTGGGTGTTATCATCCCGCACGATCTGTTTTGGGCCCAGCACACCAATGGAATCACAAGGAAGGCGCGCCAGCATCTTTACTTCCTTCAGAGGTTAAGGAGGTTCTGCTTGACACCGAACGCTCAAATATACTTCGTCAGATGTATCGTTGGACGTTTCCTGACCGATTGCATCGCGGTCCGGGTCGTCACTTCGAATGTGCAGGAACGTAAATAGCTGCAGGGAGTGGTGGACTCTGCCCAATACATTATGGGCACATTCATCCCCACCATTGGTGGTATCTAGAGGAGGCGCTGCCAAAGGAATGCAGCATCCGTCATTGAAGATCCCCCCCCCCCCCAGCTTCCTGGCCGTGCCATCTTCTCGCAGCTCCCATCAGGCAGGAGATACAGAAGCTTGAAGTCCCACACCACAAACTTCAGGGACAGGTAGTTCCATTCAACAATTCGGTTCTGGAAACGATCGGCACATCCTAATCACTGCCTAATGCCCTGAACACGAGCAGGGCAAATTTTGAGGGATGAGGCAGGATCTCTCTGGGATCGACTCGGCGACTCTAGTTGAAAGAAAAGGAACAGTTGGCAAGTGGGTGGCGGCTTTCAAAAGGGTCCTACCAAGGGTACAGGGGCGGTATGTTACTGACAGGGTGAAGGGGAGATGTACCAAGTTCAAGGAACTATTGTTGTCGAGAGATATCGAGGCTCTGCTCTGGAAGATGAAGGAAACGTTCATCACGTTTAGGCAGCTGGGTACAATTGAATCCCTCACGAAAATAAAAGAAATAAAGACCGGGCTTAAGAGGTAAATCAGGAAATCAAAAAAAGGTTAGAATATGGATTTGGCAGGCAGGGCGAAAGTTAATCCCAAGAGGATCTTCAGTTACATTAACAGTACAAGGTTGACGAGGGAGAGACTAGGACCACTTAAAGACCCCCAGAGCCACCTAAGTGTGGCGACACGGGGGATGGCTGAGATTTCTAATGTCAGTTTCTCCTCGCTGTTTCCAACGGAGAATATCATGGCCGCCAGAGAAATGAGTGTAATAAGTAGGGAGGCGTTGGAACATATCCTCATTATAAGGAAGGAGGTATTTATAGCATTATAGTACATGAGGGTTGGCAGATCCCCAGGGCCTGACCAAGTGCACAGACGGACCTTTTGGGAGGCCAAGGAAGAAATAGCAGACGACCTTGCAGAGATATTTACTTCGCCGTTAGCCACTGGTGAAGTTCCAAGAGACTGCAGGGTGGACAAATTTGTCCCATGGTTTACGAAAGTTGGCAAGGTCAGGCCAGAGAACTAAAGGCCAGTGAGCATGATTTCAGTTGTGTGGAAGTTACTGGAGGGAACTCTGAGGGAGAAGGTCTACCATCAATTGGATAGTCAAGGGTTGATAAGGAAGAGTCAGCACGGATTTTCCATGGGAGCTCACGCCTGACAAATCCTTTGGACACTTTGGAAGAAGTAACCAAGGGTATAGGGGAAGATAGGGCAGTGGATGATGTCGATATTGTCTTTAGTAAGGCCGTTGAAAAGGTTCGGCATGGCAGGATGATTTGGAAGGTTGGGTCACATGGGATGCAGGGGGAGCTACCGAGGAGCATTCAGAATTAGCTCAATGGTAAAAAGCAGAGAGTGATTGTTGGAGTTCGATTCTCCCAACGGAGGCCTGTGGCCAATGGTGTGCCCCAGGGGTTTGTGTCGGGACCTCTGTCAGTCATTATGTATGTAAATGATTTGGATGTGAATGTACATGGCACGATTAGCAACTTTGCTCATCAGACTTAATTTGGGCGTTTTGTTGAGCGTGAGGCAGGTTGCAATGGTTTGCAAAGGAATCTTGATCAGTTAGTAGATGGGCTGAGGAGTGGCAAATGAATTTCATATTAGATAAGTGTAAGGTGATTATTGTGGACAGTCTCACCAGGGAAGGACTTTAACGTGAATGGCAGAGGCTAGACAAATGTTATATATCAGAGGGATCCGGATATACAAGTGCACCGTTCACTGAAAGCCGCTGCCTAATAGACAGGTTGATAAAGAAGCCGTTCAGAATGCTGGTCTTACTCTGGGAGGGCATCAAGTTCAGGAATAGGGACATTGTTTACAGTTATATAAGTCGTTGGTGACGACGTATTTGGAATATTGTGTATATTTATTGCCACTCTGTTGTAGAAGAGACCCTGTCAAGCTGGGGATGGTGCAGAAGAGATTTACGAGGACGCTGCCTGTATCAGAAGCACTGAGTCACATGTTGGCCACGCTGGCTCTTTATTCCTAAGAGCGCAGGGAAATGAGGGATGAACTGATAAAATCATGACGGGTATGGATAAGGTGGGCGGTCATAGTCTTTTCCCCAGAGTTGGTGAGTCCAAAACTAGAAGATACAGAAACAAGACAAGCGGGGAGAGATTTAGAAGAGACGTGAGTGTTAACCTTTTTCCACAGAGGGCAGTGAGTAACTCGAATGATCTGCCAGAAGATGTTGTTGATGCGGGGACAATTGGAATATTTAAGAGCGATTGAGACACGGGAAGGGCTTGCAAGGTTATGGAACGCATGCGAACATCGGGGACAAGCAAACAGTTGGTGTGGTCTGTATGCAGCAGTTGGGCCAATGGGCCTATTTCCGTGCTGTATTATTCTGTGACTCCATGCCTCCTGCATTCCGTTCATCTCAACCCCGCTCCTCCTACAATCTCTCTCTCCCTCCCTCTCTCTTCCCAACTTTCCTCCTTCCATCTTCCTTTCCCAGCACTCCACGATCAATTTTATTGCTCAGGAGTCAGTGGACGGTTGTCTGTTCTTTTTAACACATCTTATGGGCTTGGATAAAATGTAGATGGGTGGGATAGAAATTGTGTAGATGGCACAATGATTGGTGGAGTCGTGGGCAGTATAGATATCGGTAAAAATGCAGAGGGTTACAAATCAATTGCACAGAAAGGCGAAGAAATTGCAGATCAGGTTTAATCCGGCAAGTGCGAGATATTGCACTTTGGGAGCTCAAGTGGAAGAGGAAAGTACACAGCGAATTGCCAGAATCTTAGCAGCACTGATGTACAGAGGGATATTGTATTTCAGGGGCATTCTTTCCTGAAAGTGGCCACGCAAGCAGATAGAGTGCTAACGTAGGCGTGCGGCATGTTCACATTAATCGGTCGGGGCGGGGAGTAAACATGTTGGAAAGTCATGTTACTGCTTCTGTTTGAACCATGCCTGTGTCGAATTTGGAGTATTGTGTGCCGTTCTGGTGGTCACACTATGGTATTGACGTGGCAGCCTCAGAGATGGTGCAGAGGATGTTCGGCAGAATGTTTCCTGAATTGGAGAGTAACAGCGACAAGTAGAAGGTGGACAAACTTGGATTGTTTTCTCTGGAGTTTTGGAGGCTGAAGGGCGATCTGATAGATATGTCTCAAGTTAGGAGAGGCATCGATAATCCAGATAGTCAGAGTCTTTATCCGAGGCTGAAAATATCGAACGCTAAAGGAAATAAGTGGCCAGAGCCTGATGAGATGAACCCCATGTAATTGAGAGAGGCAAGAGATAAGATTGAAGAGGCGTTGATCAAGATCTTCGGGTTCACACCAGCCACTGCGATGTGCACGTGGAATGGCCAGAAGTAAATGTTATTCCGTAAATAAAATAAGGATATTCCTGGTAACGAAAGGCAAGACCGCTGCGTCTCATGAAAGAGGTTGGAAAGTTATTGGAGACGTTATATAGGGATGGGTTTATGAGTATCTGTGAAAGCATGGCTTAATTGGGGTCAGACAGCGTGGTTCTGTGCTGGTCAAAACAAGTCTACGAAGTTGTTTTAGTACTTGAAGGAGGCGATGAATTTCGTTAGTAAAGATTGGGTGTGGATGTTGTTTTTTTATGAATTTTACTGAGACATTTTGGAAGATCCCTCATGGCCGACTCATCAAGAAGGTTATGATCGCTGCGATTCACGGTGAGCTGGCCGTTTTGATTTAGAATTGGCTTGCCCACAGAAGTCAGAGGGTCGTGGTCGATGGGCCTTATTCTGGCTGGAGAACATTGCCAACTGGTGTTCCACAGGGATCCGTAGAAGATCCGATGCTGTTTGTGATAAAGCAAAATAACCTGGATGAATATGTGGATCGGCGAGTGTAATTTCGCAGACGGAACAAAGATTGGTAGTGTCGTGGACAGTGTTAAGTATTGCCAACTGGTGCAGCTCGATACAGATCTGTTGCAAAGATTGGTGGAGAAGTGGCTGATGGAGTTTAATCCTGCAAACGTGGTGTAGCGCTTTGAGATACCAAATGTAAAGAGACAATACGCTGTGAATGACAAAACCTTTAACAGTGTTAAATTACAGATTGATCTTAAGGTGCAAGTGCAGACCTCCCTGAAGTGGCTGCAGAGTTTGATAGGGCTGTGAGGAAGGCATGCGGCATGCCAGCCTTCCTGGGTCTGGACATAGAATACAAGATGGAACGTGAAGAAGAAACTCACATTCAGAACAGTCTATGTACTTCTGGTCAACACAGTGCAGGAGAAATGCGATTCTGCTGGGAACGGAGCAGAGGAGAATTGTTGAGATTTTTCCTGGATTGGAGGATATGGCGAGAGATTGAATAGGCTGAGCTTGTTTTCCCTGCGAGATGATCAGAAAAAAATCTAACATATTGTAAGAGGTGCAGACAGGATTTATCTGGAAAAAAACCCATGAACCTTTGCATTGTCTGAGACCTGAGCAACCCACCCACCCACATGTTCATCCACGTGTGTTTGTTTGTCGAGGGCAGTGAGAAAATAATCCCTCCTGTATTCTTTAATCGGGTTTCTGGAGATTTAGTCTCACTGGACCCTGCCACTTTGTTCTGGCCCACGCCCTCGTTATCACAGTCCTTTTCCAGTCGCCTTTGCTGGGATCTCTGCCTTATTCTTTATTACATATCTTTACAGGGCGGGACGGGGATCCCAGGGTTGTCGTCGCGGATGTGAGGTGGGGAGGACTCGTAGAGGATTTTGGCTTGTTGGGATATCGATAAATTAGAAACATAGAAAATCTACAGCACAATGCAGGCCCTTTAGCCAGAAAGTTGTGCTGAATATGGCTCCACCTTAGAAATTGCTGAGTTTACCCAAATACCTCTATTTGTTTCTAAGCTCCATGTACGTATACAAAAACCTCTTTAAAATGCTCCTATCGAATCCGCCTCCACCACCATTGCCGGCAGCCTATTCCACGCACTCACCACTCTCTGAGTAAAAATCATACCCCTGATATATCCTCGATCCCCACTCCCCATCATTTTAAACCTGTGTCCTTTTACGGCATCCGTTTCAGCCCTGGGAAAAAGACTCTGACTATCCACACGATCAATGCCTCTCATCATCTTATACACATCTGTCAGGTCACCCTTCATCCTCTGTTGCTCCAAGGAGAAAAGGCCGAGTTCAATCAAGCTGTTTCATGAGGCATAATCCCCAATCCAGGCAAAATCTTTGTAAATCTTGTTGTGGTTTACCGAGATTTAAAAATGACCAGGAGACGCAGAAGTTTCCTCAAGAAGTTAAACTTTTATTTGCAAACAAAATCTGTGACAGCCGGTCAGCCGAAACCAGTTACTGATCTCTCTGGCTGCCCACGAGCACAGCTTGCCGGCCTTTTTTAAATACATTTTTCATTGCTCTATTACACTTTCACAATTCACCATGTTCTCTCTTATCTTCAAAATTCCATCCCTCAACTATTTGCCTCCTTTTACAGTTGTTTTTTCTGACTATCTTCCATTTGTCTTTCGTCACAGTCATTTTACAGGTTGCCTTAATTATTTATGGGCCTTGGGAGTAGTGGTACTCGGCTAATTAACTACAAGACTGTGGTTATGTAACAATACTGTGTTTATAGTTCCAAGGCTGTTAGCTACAGAGCTGCTTCTAAATCACTAGCCATAACCGCTATTAGCTGCACAACAGTTCAACAGTTTCTTTGAGCTAGCTATCTATTTAATAAACCACAATAAGTTAAGAGTGTTTCCCGAGGAATGTTCTGACCATCTGCTTAATGATCTACATGTTCTCGCACTCGGGCTAGAGACAAAAGAGGCCCAGCGGCCATTTTACGAAGACCAGCAGCCATCTTAAGGACACTGGCAATCATGTTTAACACACAACAGACTATCAATAAAAAAAGTATACAGTCTCTATTTTCTATATTCTATATTTCCCCCATTGATTCCTAATGGTCTCACACGAAGAGGGAATTCAAAGGGCACGACACCCAAAGACTAAAGCCAATCATCCCAAAAAGGGGAAAAATGTACTTTTTGTGCACAAGTCCCATGAATTCACTGAGTCAGAAGGCCAAAACCCATCCCTCAGTAACGGAGATGGGGAAAAGACCCTGAGGCCCTCACAATCTATTCCCAACATAAGCATATTTGTCGTCATCATTCGGCTCATCTCCCTGAGTTAGACCATAGAAATACGTTGTTGCTACTTCCTTCTCCGGAGGCTTCGACCCAGCCCTTGCCAGAAGCATCGGAATCTGTTTCACTGTGGCCCGCACTAGAAAGGACTTAAAAAGTGGGAAAAAGCAACACAAAAAATAGTACAGACTTCAGAAATACTATACCAACAACCATTGCAATTTTGGTTAACCAGGCTCCCCTCCTTTGCACAATGGTCTTACCCATGTTCACAGATGCTGCTTTCTCATAAGCATCTTTCAATGCTGCCAGTCCCTGATAACAGGGCGGATATCCCTGGGCCGCCTCATCCAGTCTCGCACTGCAGTCCGCTATTGGGTGTTTTGTTCTCCCTATTCCTGTCTCCTGTGTCAGTAATGCTGCAACACAACCTTCCCGTCTGTTCCACACATAAAGGTGAAAGACCTGTTCATAATGAGACAAGGTTATCACTGGGGCTGACTGCAATTCCTGCTTAAGAGTGTTAAAAGCTACTTCTGCCTCCTCATTCCACTGCAAAACACCTTTCATTTCTGTATGTCCAGCTTCCTTCATCATTTTCCTCAACGGTGTCACAATTTCAGCACATTCTGCAACACAGTCTTAACTATATCCCGCCATTCCCAAAAATGTCATCGTCTGTCCTATTGTGTGAGATCTAGGAGCTTTAGTTATTGCCGCAATTTCGTGCGGCGCTATCGACTTTACTCACTGGGATATTCATCTACCCAAATATTCTACCTGCTGTTTACAAAACTGCAACTTGTTTATGGACAAGTTTATGACATGACCTCCAGATGTCAACTTTTCTAACAAATGAGAGTATCCCGCTCGCACTGTTCCTTGCTTTCGGAACAAACCAACAGACCATCCACATACTGTATCAGTGTACTTTCCAATGATATTAAAAATATCTGGTGAATGCTTAAATCCCTGCGGCATCCTCATTTAAGTATACTGGCTACCTCTGTAAGTGAAAGTAAACAAATACTGACACTGATTTGCCAAAGAAATACTGAATAAAGCTGAACACAAATCAATCACTGAGAAACAACCTGCCTCCGGTGGAATATTAATAAGCAGCGTATGCGGGTTTGGTATCACAGCTGGCCAATCTTCCACGACTTAGTTCACTGCTCGCATATCATACACCAGTCTCTATTTGGACTTACCTACTTTTAAGACAGGTAACAGTGGAGTATTACAGGGGCTCCTTGTCTTCTCAAGCATTCCTACCTCAAGCAATCCCTGTATTGTAAGCGCTATTCCTTCCTCTGCTTCTGGTTTGAAGGGATATTGTGGCCTTCTATGTGGAATCGCTCCTCGTTTTAGTTTTATTTCTACCGGGCTCGCTGATCATACTCTTCCTACATCTGTATCATGTTGTGACCATAAAACGGCTGGCAGTGCCTCCAGCCTTTTATCCTTCTTCTTCTACTAACAAGTTCGTACGGCGCTGAGGGGTTACTTCGATCTCCTGAGGGTTTCCTACCATCTCTATACCTACTACCACTATGTCATAATTATTATCCCCAGCCTTCTAAACCCTGGTTGTCACTATCTGCCAATCAATAATTGCTCCTGCTTGTTTTACCATGGGCCCCAATTCTTTGGACTCTTATCCCTCATTTACTAAGAACGTCACATGGGGTGCAGCTCCTGGCACCTTGTCCCATTTTTCCGGAAATGAATTTGTTTAATTTGCAAGGCGACTCCCTGTTTCCCTATCATTATTGCATCATATTTTCAATGCTGTTGGTTATTTACTTCACTGCGACCTTGGCTCTCTATTTCCTTACATGGTGTCTCATCAAAATTCACTCTTCAATGTAACTCAGTCTTGGGCGGCTGAGCATGAGGTCGTACTGCCAGAGCGCCCTCTTTCCACTCACTCCACGTTTTCCAGACTTGATCTTCTATGTCCCCTATCCAATACACGTGCGCTCTTTCAGCTGCCTGCACCACTTGCATTGCTAACCTTTTCCACGCTTAACCCTTTCAGGGTACATTCCCATTTCAATCACAATTTTAGCATTGCACCTCTGCCCAGAAAATTGATCGGGGTTCCTTTGAACACTAGAACCGGTAAAACTATTTCATTATTTCCCATTTTTAAACTCACTGGAGCTGTAAATCGTGTTTTCTGTACTTTTCCCGAGGACCCTACAGTTTTATCAAATTTTCCTGACATGGGAAGGTGGGAAGCGTATTGTGGTTGTGCACAAGTGCACGTGTATCCAGTATCTATCATCATGGGTGTTAGTTTCCCTTCTAAAATGATCTGAACAATAGGTTCTTCTTCCGCCTCCCATGTTATCATTGGGTACTGCCCCTTTCCACCCGGGTTCTCTGGGCACCCAAGCTCTTTCCAGAGGGGTCAACAGTTCCGCTGGGGCTTGTCCTTGACTGAACTGTTACTCTCTCTACATTGATTCCTGCTGAAATATAGTAGGCCAAGGTCTGTAAAATTCAGTTTCTCTTAATGTGCCCTGGCTGAGTACATCCCCAACACAATCCTCCTGTCCCTCTTTCTATTTGGGCCTTTTTGCCAATTACCTCTCCACCCTCTTCCTTAGAAGTTCCAGTCCTGTCTGGGCTGTTGTCGAAATTTATTTTGCCCCTGATAAGGCATTTGCGGACGTGCTCCCCCAAAGAAATTACTGGCATGGGGCTTTCTGGCCCTCGTCTAGCTGTTTAACAGGTTCCACCCAAAGCTGGCTTTTCGTTCATTTTGGTAAGCATAGTCAGATCAGTTGTAACTGACAGCATCGTTTTGTCTTTTTCTTTCTTTTTCAGCTGCATGTTTCAGTTTTCTTAGCACTTCCTCCTGCTGCTCAATCAGCTGTTTTTGTTTTTTCGATATTTCTCAACTGCATGAGTGACGTTATGACGAAACTCATGATAGGGCTTTGAAATGAACCCTACCACCTCCGAGTCTGGACTTAACTTGGGGGGGGGGTGGTGTTCATTGTATGTACAAAAGCAGTCCGAAACACGAAACACCGTGGTCATCAACTGGTTGACCTCCACCTCTTGCTCCGTTTCCAGTCTCCACTTTTTCAAGTGGTTTTCTAGATCCGCTGCCGGGTTTTCAGTCTCTCCCAGTGGATCCTCTTTTAAAGTTTTGGGTTTCACTTTAGGTGGATAGCAGTCTCTGAGGGCCCTCCATCATACTCTCTGCCTCACTCGGTCAAACCCGCGTCCATCAACCTCTGGGTTGTCCGCCACACTCATTGTCAGCTGAAATCATCAGTTCTCTTAGTTTTGAGGTTCCCACTGTCTTCACCAGCAGTGCCTTTGCCAATTAACCCATTACCAATTAACGTCCTGTGGTCTCGTCCTCTAATCCATTTTCCCGCTCCTTCATTATACGAGCTAATACATTTATCAGCCCTTCCAGGTCCTGGATCCCCCAAGGAATGCACTGTTTCTGTCCTGCTTCTTTCACTAACAGTGGATGAATTCCCCTTTCCCCTTCCGGGCACTGGTTCACTGGTTCACTAGTTCACTGTCTGGTTCCTCATCAGCCTCTGATTCTGATTTTATTTCTATTTCCTGCCAAACCAATTCTACCGGGGTTTCTTTTCTCCTTCTGTCCTGAGAAGTTTTAGTATCTCTACCTCCTGTTCTCTCTTTTGGATTCTCTTTTCAGATTTATCTTTTGATTTGTAGTTTTGATGACTCCCTCCATTTCATTACACAGACTGAAGTCAAAGTTTCCTTATTTTGGCCATTTTGTAACTAGATCTTTGATGCATTTTTCCCATTTTCCCTGAAATTTTGTGATATCAATTTTAAGTACTGGAAACTCTTTGTTTAATATTTCAAATGCAGTTCATTTTCCTGTCATTTTGTTTTGTAGGGTATTTCTCAGAATCTCATAACTCACTTATTATCACTATTGTTTCCTTTACTACATGTACTCTTAACCCTATAATTTTTACTGCTCAATTTGCAGGCTTTTGTACTTTTTAGTCTTATCCAATTTATCAAAATATTCTTACCTCCTTTGTTCTGCCCGTGCAGACCACTCTTTAGGGCAGTATCCGCACAACTTCCCTTTCAATCTCGTCCGTTCAGACCCTCGTTCCCTGCAGGGCGGTATCTACGAGGACTTCTTATGCCCTGCCCGTTCAGACCCCCTCTCCTGCGAGGCGGTATCTACAGGGACTTACCCTGCCCTGCCCTTTCAGACCCTCGTTTCCTACGAGGCGGTATCCACTGGGACTTCCCAAAACCACGTGGCATTTTTTCTTTAATCAATTTCTATCGTCTTATCTCTACTCACCCCACTGCGCAATTTTCTTGATCAATCCACCAAGTCTCCTTTAATTGTAATTTATGCCAGATTCTTTGTATCGGAGATACCCTTCGACAATCGTTTAACACTTCTGTGTCAGGAGATCTCCCACACCCAGCAGAGCTTTGTTCCGAATTTACGGCGAAAACGCTTATCTCTTTTTTTCTGGGTCGGCACCCTTTACTCTGCTGGTCTCGTGAGGGTCCCCAAAGGACTAGGAAGCGTCCTTGATTTGTCGTTCTTTTCTTATGGGTCTTTTCCCGATGCTGCTTGTGATGCCAGATATGTTCTCGTTTACCAAGATTTAAAATGACCATGAGAAGGAGAAATTTCCCTAAGAAGTTAAACTTTAATTTGCAAACAAAAGCTGTGACAGTCAGACAGCCATCCACCATTTACCTTCTGTTTACTGCTCTCACTGACTGCCCACGAGCACAGCTCGGGGGCCTTTTTTATACCTTTTTCATAGCTCAATTACCCTTTCACAATTCATCATGTTCTCTCTTATCTTCACAATTCCATCCTGTAACCATTTACCCATCCTTCAGACATTTTTCTCCTGTCATAAGGAGTCTTTGTGATATTCACAGGGTGCCCTAATTATTTATGGCCATTGGGGTATTGTGGTACAACGCTGAATTCCTTAGCAACTACAGAACTGTACCAACATTTTAGCTGCATAGCTATCAGCAATAAAACATCAAAATGTGTCACCACTCCTTGTGTATCCTGAGACTGTTGGCACCATTTTCTCAGTTATCTCAACTTTAAGCTACAGAACTGCTATAAAACGGCTTTAAAATCATTGGTCGCATTGAATCAACAGTGTCTTCCCAGGAATGTGCTGACCATCTGCGACATGTTCCCGCACTGAGAGTTTGCCACACTCATGCCAGAAACAAAAGAAGCCAAACGCCAATCTTAGGAAGACCGGCAGCCATCTTTAACACAGAGGAAACTATGAATAAAAAGTGTACAGTTTCTATTTTCTATACACTCTGTACAAACACCAAAATTCTGAGGAGCTTAGATAGAATAGGCAGCAGGAAACTTTTTAACTGTAGCAGACGTTTATCTGAGGGATAAGATGTGTGCAGGAATGCAGATTCTGGTTTGAATCTGTTATCCACTGTCGGTCGTGGTGGAGCAGGCACATGTTCTCCGTTTCAGAAAACATCGAGACGAACACATGAATTACCTTGCCACAGAAGGCTATCAAGCAAATTCTATTAAATTGGATTGTTACGAACCAGCAACAAAATAAACACATAGAGATATGTGCCAGCGTTAAAAACTACTTTATTAATAACTGTTTATGATAATAAGAAAAATATAAGAAAAAATGTCAGAATATTAGAAGTAAAAATGTTACACCTCAAACATTAACCCCAAAACCTCGTGTGTGTGTGGAAAATTCCCAATCTCCACGTCCAAGAATGGTTTTTAAAGCAGTTCAGCAAGCCATAAGGTGAAACATAAGTAAAGGCTTCTTCAACAACCGCCGTTGTCTGGAGATAAAACGTAGTTGCAGAGATAAAATAGAGAGTACAGTGGCCGTCCACACCAACTACTTGTTTCCTTCTACAGACCAACAACCAAGTGAACTCCACTTCTTCATTTCAACGTGTCTTCCACACCCTGGAGCATCCGTGCCGTGGCCGTCCACACCAACTACCTATTTTCCTCTACAGGTTACTGACAAAGTGAACTCCACCGGATTACTCTCAAAAATCCATACGTGGATTGTAGTGACAGTCACAGTTATTGTTTTTCATCCATCGATGAGAAAACAACCAGGCTGGTCGCTCTCTCTCTTTTTTTCTCTTCCATCTGTGTGTCTCTCTCTCCTTCAGACTGACTCCCACTGGCTGTTCAAGAATGTCATGACGTCCTTTGGCTTCTGTTAACGTAAGCACGCCACACACACACACACACACACACACACACACACACACATACAGGGACATTCATTGATAGTAACCCAGTTCGAAACACAAATGTATGCATGGACATTTGAAAGACAAGGTGTGCCGATATTCCTGGTACTCGGCCTGGTGTGTCTATCACTTGTATTGTGAGTTTTTGATGGAACAAATAATGACTAATTTTCCTGACGTGTTGGAAATCAAGAGAAAGGGTTGAACGCAAACAGACAAGTTTATCAGCGGTGACAAGAGTCAGCATTTATTTCAACCATCAATAGTTATAGAACTATAGAACCATAGAATCTTAGAAAACTACAACACAGAAAACAGACCATTCGGACCTCTCGTCTGTGCCTACACATTATTCTGCTCGTACCATTTACCTGAACCCAGCCCATAACCCTCCAGACCTCTCTTGTCCATGTATTTATCTATTTTACTTTTCAAAGTTAGGAGTGAGACCGTATTTACTCCATCAGATGGCAGACCGTTCCACACTCCCACCACTATTTGAGTCAAGTTCGCCCTCATATTCCCTCTACACCTTTTCGTTTTCACCCTAAAGCCATGTTATGCGTCGATGTATGTACGTTATGTTATGTATCGGAGCAGTCTGTCCCATCGGCTCAATAGCTCAATCGTTGTATTCAAAATGGAATTAAATTTGAGATCTAGTAAACTGTGAAAATAAATTAAAATATCGTAGGATCAAACACATCAGTTGATTGAAGGGCCAAAGCAACCTGAATATTCCGAATGGTATCCCTCTGTGCTACGTCATTGTACCATTCAGTTCCAATTCATTGTACCATTCAGCTCCTCAGCCGAAGGAGTAGCGTTGGGAACGTGGAAGAAGTGGAAGGGGCGTTATTTAAATAACTAATCAAATGCATTGCGTGGGTTAACGGGTGTTAAATTGTTTATTTGCAGTATTTTATGATGAAAACAACCATGAGCAATTCAAAAAGAACGTGGGACCAATATAGTGCGGCTCACAAACTTCCATGTTTCTCGACTGCATCTGGTAAAATGTCGAAAGAATCAAAACCAAAGGCAGAGAAAGTTTTCAAAGTGAATCATTCAGACTCCTGTTATATTATGCACCATAATAAAAAAATAGGCAAGCAGAAAAACATGGAAATATTTCGCACCTGCTCCACTATCAATTAAACCTTTGGACGACGATTTCCTCCCTCCTGGGCTATCTGCGAGAACTTCCGACCACCACGCCCTTTCCATTGATATCTCTAAATATGTCGATATCTGATTGTATTCAGTGACCTCTTGGGTCAAGAATTCCAAAATCTCCCTGAATTCTGGGTGAATCCATCATTTTAAAACTGGGATTTCCTTAATTTCCAATTACAACAGACAAGAAAATAAACACCCTTCTCGTTTAAGAATTTATTTTGTTGCTAATTACAACAAACATCAGATTTTCTTATCTGAATAGTTCATAATCATCCAGTTAAAATATTACCTATCACAAGACGAAATGTGTTCAAGGAAAATTTGTTGTGTAAGTGAACTGCACTCCCTATCGAGTTTCACACATCGCCTGCCAGTCCCTGTCTCATCCACCCTTCCAATATTTTATATTGGTTATTTCACCTTTACACTCTCA
This sequence comes from Rhina ancylostomus, assembly GCA_030265395.1. NCBI lineage: Eukaryota > Metazoa > Chordata > Chondrichthyes > Rhinopristiformes > Rhinidae > Rhina > Rhina ancylostomus. The sequence goes on from JARFYF010000064.1 coordinate 36,788, forward strand.
GATCAGATGCAAGGTCTTGATCCGAAATGACGACTATACCTTTGCCCCCAGAGATGATGCTTGACCGCTCTGTTCCTCCAGCAATTTATTTTATTGGACTTAATGCGGAGCATATGTGGTTAAACATTTAATCAGCTGAATTGGTGGAGTACAAAGAGTAAGCAGAGTGACACACATTTTTTTTTAAATAGCAAAGATGTGAACAAACAAAATGTGAATAAATCTCGATACAACGTCGTGAATTTTACAAGTGAGCCCTCTTCAACATAGAATCCGTTTTTAGTCACCATCCCTCAGAGTGATAACGAAATGTAACATTAAACTAAATATAGACATTGTATAACTATACAAATATCAGTAAAGCACGACATCATATGGCATAAATCACAAAAGCCAACTTGCCCTTCGGCCCACCGAGTCCGCGCCGACCACATGTCATGCATTTACACTTCTATAGCCAAATTTATTCCAATCAATATCCCCAGATTCTAACGCTCGCCTATACGCCAAGGATAACTTACAGCCGCCAGGTAATCGACTCTCTTCTTTGGAATGTGGGAGGAAATGTGGTTCCAAGTAGAGCATAGAGACGCGGCGCAAACAGTCGAGGTTAATATCAGCTCTCGAGCTGTCAGCCAACGACTTTACTGGATACTCCACCGGTCATTGGAAATACATGAACAGAGATAATGAAGGAAGGGTGGCAGACGTGGGCGTTAGTGCAGAGTTGTAGGAAGGTCATCATGGTAACGAAGCGTGTGTGTGCACTGAGTGGAATATTACACGTCTCGTCTTGTCCGGAGAGGAATATTTCAAGGTTTCAGCAAAAACGAAGGCAGTTCACTGATCAACTCTTTCTCGAATTTCCGTCCACACTTTCAGAAGAACAATTTGAGTAGTTCATAACTCGGTGATTAAATACAGAAACACCCCATCACCATCATCACCATCACCGCCACCACAACCACCACCACCAACAACAACAACTGTGTGCACTCAGTGGTTTTATTTATGAATGATTCGAATAAACTGAGGTCATTGGATATCTCATCGCTTTCAGAAACTCTTGTCTGAACTTAGATTGAGTCACTCCATAAATAAACGTGTTTGTGCATAAACCTAAGTTCTGCAGTACATATCCAACTTGGCCAAAGATATATTCCGCATCATTATAATCGTTGGGACTTTTCCCAGCAATGTTATAATATAAGTAATCTATAACAGGCGGCAACCACAGGAGGATGAAGCTGCCGGATATGGTGAAGAGTAAAACCACCGACCTCCTCCTGTTCTCCAGCTCCGGGTCATTGCGATGGTCTCCCTACCTTGTCTCCGCAGCGCCTTTCGCACACGACTGGCCACTAAAATGTACCTGACTGTCAAGATGTTAAACGGTAAAATAAATACGATTGGAAGCAACGGGGTCACAATTTTATCAAGCCTCGCAAAGCCCACCCACCCTGCTTCGGTGTACTTGCCTGGCTTCCGAACACAGAACCAAGCAACATTGTCGATTATCACCTTAGGTTGAGATCTAATGTAGAACGGAATATTTTTCAAACTGAGCAGAAGAGCATTTGTTGCCAAAACAGCAGCCGCTGTTTTCTCAATGCAATATTTTGTTTTCAGCTTCTGACAACAGATGAGTACAAAGCGATCACAGGTGAAAGTGACGGTGAACCAGACAGAACAATCACTGGACGCACACATGAAGAGAAAAATAACAATGCAGAATGGGGACATGTTCAGGAAAGTTCATGGGAAATAAAAATGGATCCGCCTCAGTATGACCGCGGTGACGACAGCCAGTAGATCCGCCACGGCCATGGCCACCAGGTAGCGAGTGGTGCAGGTGGACAGGCCGCACTTTCCCCGGGACAAGATCACAATCGCCACGAAATTCACTGCAACGAATGAAATAAGAATGAAAGTAAAGTTCCAGTGTCTGAATTCAGTTTGCTAGATATACATTGTAACATACATCCGGTTCGGAAGCAAAAACTTAAGAAAACCGCCAAGATTTTGTGATATTCCCTTTTCCTATGGACCATAGTGATAAGTAGGCGCAAGGAGGAGAGGATCGATTTACTACCGTTGTTATAGTGCTACTATTCCAGCCTATCATCCTGAAACGTGCGCCGAGAGTTATTGAAATAGAGCTCTTTCCAAAAGGCACGATGTGCGACGTCAGGGCCCTCATGCTTTTCAAGTTTTCTCGTCGGTCAGGTGCTCAACCTGATTCCCGACCTAATTCTACGTCTTCTCCACAATTGTTAACAACCTGGCAACCCTGCAGAGGTGAATACACTGCAAAATAGTAATGTTATAGGAAATCGACGCGCAATGGTAGGATCACATCTTGGCAGAAAATGCCGGGCCTGAAGACTCATCTGATATGTAACTCCGACCTCACAAAGGTGTCGCTGCTTGTAATGAATCGACAAAGGCCAGAATGGTACAAATGACTTTGGCCCAAATGCCGCAGAAATTTTAAAATAAACTATAAAACAATCATTAAATAAATTCATCCTTCTCAAACAGAAAGAGAGGGCAACGTGAAACAAATGACGAAAACAACCCTAGTGGAATCCGAGCATTAGCAGTTATATATCAAAGACCTCAGAACCACAACCATTTATTCATAAAATTGTCAACGGCAATCGCTTGTTTGCATTTCGTAGATTTGCGAGAAATGGGATCTGTTCAATTCTTTCATTGTTCCATTTCAGCCAATTGCAAACAAGTTTCAGGCAAGATCACTTGGACAAAATGTACAAATCATTTAGAACAAGTGAGCGACACTGGCCGGCACACAGACGGAAGGCGCCGAACGGCTCAAACACATTGAAAAGCCTTAAGCGTTTGCAGACGCTTACCTGGAACAGCCAGAACAGCAACGATCATGTAACATATTCTACGGACACTGTCAAATGTTTCGAACATATTCTTGGTGAATTAATTCTCCTGAGCGTGTTTCAGAATATATCTCTGCACGAAAATGCCCGCCGAGATATTTCCTTCCTGACGCTTTTAATTTATTCTCCGTGGGAATCTCCATGGGAAGACAGCAGTATCAACATCAGTCAAAACAGATATTGTAAAATATGGAAAATAAAACTGATTACGACACCATAATTAAATCCCTGTTGCATTATAAGAGATTGATTTATCCGTTTTCAGTTAGGTTTGAAGCTCGAGGCCGGGCTATGGAATCAAAGAACGGCACTCAAGCCCTGAATTAGACAAAGGAAATCCTAGAATATCTAGGTGTGCTTAGATTCAATTTATTGACAGTGAAACAAGTGAGACAGAGAGAAATTATATACAGAGCCCCCGTCTAACTAAAAAGAAAGTGACTTCAAAACATCAGCAACTCGCAAAGAAAACGGCATACTCCAGATTGTTAACGAAAATGAGATCGAGGTCCACATTGGAGATAAGGAAATGGACAATGGCGATTATATGATAGGGAAAGACAATGAGGAAAAGAATGACAACAGACAAATAATTGTCAGAACAACTACTGAAGCCATGCAAAAATTAGAAAGTTTTTTTTCCCTATAGGGTTGGCCCCATTGGAAAGCAAATGTAAAAATCTATCGGAGTTATTCGGATGTTATGACGAAAATAAAAGTTTTACAACGATTTTCACGAGGCAAGAAAATACCGCTGGATTCACAGCCAGGGAAAATGTATTGAGATTAATAATTAATCAGCCGCCTGTCGTTGATTGGTTGGACTAGATCAGGGATCTTCGTATTGCATATTGTGGAAGTCATGGGTGCAATGAGGAAGTTTTGCCCGTGAACATTCCAAGTGTTGCCGTTGCACAAAACAAGGAGTAGGGCCCACTCGGGTTATTGCATGGATCAGTGGTGGGAAAACTTCTGAATTAATCCGGTGGCACAGAGATTGCAGTCAGTTACACAAATGAGAACTGACTGGAGAAATTCAGCTTGGATCTTTCGGAGGCAAATAGTTTGTGATGGACTCGATATTGTTTGTTGATCAGAGGCACAGAGAATTGATGAGAGAAGTGTAGGCGTTATGATATTCCTAGACCACATTTGCGTTTGGTAAAGTTTCACATATCGGCCTTGTATTCAAAATCGAAAATCATGCAAAATGGGTAAAGGCCTGAATTGTCGAAAATTGACCGAATAACAGCAGACAGAGTAACAGTCATCCGGTGTTGCTTATAGTTGACGGAAAGACGAATGTTTTTTTTCAATGTTGGAAGAGGACCGTTGCTATTTTAAAACGCTTTAACAACATCTCATACATTAAACATGGACTGGGCATACAAGCCATGATTTCCAAATGTGCAATGGTGAGACCAAAATTAAGAAACGTGATGAAGATATCGGCTTTTGACGTTTCATATGTTCAGATAATCGTCCTTCAGGACACAGCTGACCTCTCGTTATCTATTTTAATGCAGAATTTCCGTCATACCCAGTTGGTTTTGCTGCTGCGTGTCTTCGACTAAGATTTGGATAACAGGAAGAAAAGAAATGATCGACATAAATTAAGGTTGGCCGTCTGTGATTCGGGGTGCAACAGGGACCGGTTCTTGGGCCGCACGATCTGTGCCGATGAACTGGCCGAGGGCATGTTGTGAGAAAGGTTCTTTTGGGATCTTAAAGGTAAAAGGTATCTGGACACACAGGCTTTGGACTTTAAAGAGGAGAATATTATTTACAAAGACAGACGCAGGAACAGAATGGAAAGGAACACATGCTCTCTCTCTCTCTCTCTCTCTCTCTCTCTCTCTCTCTCTCTCTCTCTCTCTCTCTCTCTCAAACACACACACAAACACACACACACACACACACACACACACACACACACATACACAAACACACACACTCACACACACACACACACACACAAACACACAGACACAGACACACACACACACACACACACACACACACACACACACACACACACAATAACTGGGTACAAGTGATCAGTGAATTAACAATACAATGTTTGAACACCCTGACTCTGGACAAACATAAGCTCTTTGATCTCAGGAGTCCTTAAATAACTGCCCTGAAGTAGTGCACAGCTCACCTCAACATCCTTGGACAAAGAGGGAGAGGGAACCAAAATGGGAGCTCTTTTATACTGCTAGGGGTTGGGTGATCCAGCAAGGACAAAGGTGTTTACCTAATGGAGTGAAGCCAAACCTTTATTGACAGTGGTGTTGCTTCCGACCATGTGCTCAATGTGTCATCCCAGCTGGAGGGGTCAGTGTTGTCACGGTCACATGACAGCCATGACATTTTACACTGCATTCCCCCTCCCTGAAAGCTACATCACACCAATCAAGGAAATAACTAGAATTAAACTAAGAAATATACATCAGGGTGCATTATTAATGGAAGGCAGGAGGCACAAAATACAAAATAACTATAACAGCAAAAACGGGAGTGGTCGTCCAGTGGGTACCAGTTGCCCACTATCCCCCCAGTGATCCAAACGGCCACCTGTTTCCCCATGAGGTGTCGTGTTGGAGGAGCTGGTCCCTTTTTCAAAAAAAAGATTGGTCACCGAGTCCCTATTGTGAGCAGACAGCCTGGTGGTGTTGCTAGATTCATCAGAGATAAAAGTGCAGTACTCCGGACTAATCACTGCATATGTACCACCGTCCACAACAAATAGGTAATCCAGGGCCATCAATTTCTGCAGGGCTACCAGCCTGGCAGCAACCAGCTCCGCTGCCATCCTCGTTTCGTCAGCCAGGGTCTGGGGCACGCTGGTCATTTGTCTGACCTTACAGGACAGTCGGGCTGTGCCATAGGTGGGGAAGGCTATCATCCAGAACCTCTTCACCTCCGCGATTGCCCTCCTGTCCCTGTGGCCGTTGCATGCCGGGTGCACCCCGAGTTCATCAAGAGCGTGGATATTGGGTACAACGAACACAGGAAAGCAGCGGCCATACCAGCTCGTGGGGAACCACCAGTAGGCAAATCCAATGGTTCCCGTTCAAAGTGCAGGGAACCCCCCAGCTTCGCGACACCATCGGCAGTGGTCGCGGAGGCACTCGGATACCAGTTACGCTCATACTCACTATGACAAACTGACAAAGTGGAACTGTACCAGCATTCCCTCGGCTTACTCAGCATCTGTGGCATGTCTCTGAGAGTTGGGATTCGGGTGGAGGTCAAATTGTGGGAAGGGAAATACGAGCTCCTGAAATACCCACCCCGTCATGAATCTCTGGAAGGAATGTGCTGCAGTGGTGAGGGAGCGGTGGGGAATTGCCGTCCGGCCCCACCCCAAAACCGGAACACCGAACCCGACTGGCTCAAAAGGAAAAATAATGTCCACGTGAACAGTTCATTTGAAGACGATACCGTGGAATCTGTGTTAGTGGTCGAGCTTCACTGGTGTGTGCTGGGGTTCGTACGCAAGTACCACAGTCTGATTTATTGGAGGTGCTGGCGAATTCATAAGAAGCTCTGCGCCCTTGGATCTTCCGCCAGAGGCTCCATTCGGTGACCGTCTCACTGGACGAGACCTGTAATTCAAAAGGGTCACCTGCCTGGCGGAGAGCAAGTTGCAGTGCTTGTTCTACAGCTCGCTTTGCTGCCTCAAAAGCGGCCTGTTGTTCGGGTTCCAGTAGGAACGTGGCTATTTTACGAGAGATTAAGCCATGGCAGATAGTTAGATGGATATCTCAATCTACCACTGCATGCCAAGGCTTGTCCAGACGCCCTGCAATGGCCTCAGTGATATCTCGGTATCCCCCAGCACTCTATACTGTCGGCTATAGCAGACCTTGGATGGAGAGGAAACAACAACTGGTTCGCATTTGGCTGTCCCAACCACGATTGCAGACCGCTCGACCCCGAACGTGTAGGGACCACAGTGAGGACCCGGTTAGTATGGAGGGACCGTCCCTTTAAGACATTGATCCCTAAGATGCACGAGGGCGAGTTTGCTATCAACAATGTTACGGGTCGAGGGTGTTGGTTCCCGATAGACATGCGACCTCCCTCGCAGGCAAAAGGGAACCGCCAAACCCTCGATCTGTATCTGTGCCCCCGCCCACGCTGCTGGGTTACCCAGGATGATGGTGTGTTGGGCACCCGTGTCGATGAGTGGAATCAACTTCTGTGCGTTCCTCTTTCCATATGTGGTCTCAGGTCTCCCGGTCAGGAGAGGGCAGTGGAACAAATATGCCGGAAACACTGGCCTTCATCCTGAGGGAGGGGGTAACGGATCTGCCACCCCGCGGTGAAGGTTCCTGCGGGCGCAGAAGGGCTAGTTCTTGTCTCTGCAGCTCCAGGCGCTAAGCCATGAGGTCAGGAGAGACTACATCGCGTGGGGGAGGGACAGAGTCAATGTCGTCGGGGGCAGCCAGCATGGCCTGGAGATTGGGGGCGCCCCCTCTGTCAGGCTTGATCTCAGGGTGGTTATGGGTTTTTCCCTGGCCAGATGTCCCCCGGCAATGCACATCCAGAGCACATAAATGGCGGAGGTCGGGATCCCATCTCTGCTGGCACGGTCCACCCCTGCGCGCAGCAGGTCCAAAAATAGCCGTTTGCGCGCAAAATGAGGAGTTGTGTCTCCAGCCCTCGTCTTTACCCAACGGACCTGGGTGGGATTCCCCCACTGTAAAACTTCCAGCCCTTCGAAGAATGTGATAGCTTCTCGCACGGTCTTCCCAATACCCGGTCCCATGAGGGGCAGGACCACTGGCCTCAAATCGGGGCGCGCTGTAGTGACCAGGCATCCTGTTAGCTCTCTGGTCACATTGGTATTTTCTAACAACGCACGATCGCCAGGCCTCTTACAGATGCCAGTCACCAGCACCCAATGCCTGACGACCGCAGTACCCTCACTGACCGCGGTCCACTGCGGTTGCCCTTATAAGTCCCATTCGAGGAGGGTAGGGTACCGGGTCCTCACTGTGGTCCCTACACGATCCCACAGGGTAGTGTCGTTCCCAGCCCTTTCCGGTGGCGCCCGCAAGGCATTATTAATGTTGTGTTTGTCAGACAATCTCCCCAGGGCGCTCGCTTCCTGGTGAGAGAGGCTTTCGCTGGGGGGCGTTTCATCCCACAGTCGGTGGAGCCATGTAGCCAGGTGCTCGCCCGCCCGTTGCCGTACCGGTCCGCCAGCTGGGTTAGCTCTTTGATGGAGAAATCCCGGGTTTTCGGAGGGACCACGGGCACTTCCCCCTGCTGGGCCTCATCTTGAGTCCCCTCCGCTCTCTGGTGGACATGGGATCGCATGGTGATGGGTCGAGCATGCAGGGGTTCGAGGGAGGGCGGGCGCGAGGGAGCCCCTGCTTATCGGTAGCACCATTATCGTCTGTATCCATCCTTATATCCCAGCCATATATCCAGCCTGTCGCCGCCCCGCACCAGGGCTCGTATTTTAAATGGATATGACTGTCAGCCAGCCATGCGGGAGGCTTGTGCCTGCTGTGCCTGAACCAGCAGCCTGGCGACCTCGGTACCACGGACCACGAGGTCATTGGCCCGGATCTGAGCCCTTTGTTCTGACCCCGCCGTGTGTAACGTCGTTGCCGGAGGTTCTCTATCTCTCTTACCCTCTGCAGGCAGGTATCCTGCAACTGGTCAGTAATCTCGACCTGGAGCCTCAAGAGGGATGCCAGGAGCCAGGGGGCATCCCCATTGCTCCCCTTTGCACCGGGGAACCCTGACTGCTGCAGGAGGATCACCACGTGGTGTCCCAGTTTTTCAGCACGTGGATCCAACTGCTCGGCCCAGTCCACTGGCTGACCGTGGTCTCATCTATCCATTCAGCAATTCTCTCCTCAGTGCCCGGGCTAGCCTTCCTCCCACGTTCCAAAACATCTTCCCGCGTCTGTGTCCAGCCAAGACCTTCAAGACCCTGCTTGTAGCGCCAAATATAGTTTGAAATGGTTCCTTGACTATTGCAAGGTAGAAGAACACTGGACACAGTCTTGGCAATTTAAAAATGGTTTATTAACACAGGAAAACGCGGGTACAGGATGACTGGGAACAGATGCACTCTCACACACTCTCAAGCAGGAGATCGCGAATATGAAGGGAATCGCAACAGGGGTGAGGTTCACACACTCACTCACACACACACACACACACACACACACACACACACACACACACACTCACTCACGCACACACACACAAACATATTAACTGGGTACAAGTGATCAAGGATAAACAATACAATGTTTGAACACCCTGGCTCTTTGGTCTGGGGAGTCCTTAACTAACTGCCCCAAAGTAGTGCACAGCTCACCTCAAAATCCTCGGAGACAGAGAGGGAGAGAACCAAACATGCAAAGCTTTTATACACTGGGGGTGGCAGTGTGTTTTAAACCGGCCAATGGTTAGGTGCGCCCAGAACAAAGATACTCGCAAAGACAAATCCAAGTGGTCCAGCAAGGACAAAGTTGTTTACCTAATGGGGTGGAGCCAAACCTTGATTGACAGTGGTGTCGCTTTCGACCATGTGCTCAATGGTGTCACCCCAGCCAGAGGGTCAGTGTTGTCACAGTATTATGACAGCCAGGACCTTTTACATGACAGAGAGGTCCACAATTTAATTTTAACTCACAAGAAAAGGTGAAAAGAGCCGCTATATTTATAGACTCCTCAATTGTATTAGTTCACAGTGAGACAATTTCAGACCAGAATGGTGGATTTCTAATAATTACTGGCTTACTTCAGAACAAGGAAGTTTTATGGTTAATGTTAATGCACCTAATGTGGATCATCCTGATTTTTAAAAATATTTATTTACATCTTTTCCTAATTCGGAAGGATCGGGATCATAGGGGGAAATACCAGTACTGGTATAACACTGTTGTGTGGAGGGAGGAGCCCAGTGTCTCAGGGACAGTTAATAGTAGTGGTATAGCAGAGCGAACTGTGGAGGAAGGGTCCCAGTGTCACAGGTACAGAGAGCAGTACTGGTGCAGCACTGCGAGGTTTGAAGTCGAAATTACATGGCAGAAGAGAACAGAGAGCTGAGACAGCAGAATACGATCCGTCAGTTCACATACCAACCGCCATCATCTTATCGCCAATTATTCAAACTTATACCCCGGTCTTCATCGCTGATTGAGCTACATAGACAGCGCACTGGAGAAGGATGTCATGGAAAATGACTGAGGAGATGAATAACAGGATAATTGTAAAAGGACAGTGAGAATTGAAAATAACATTGTTCTCTGCATTTAATCAATCAAACCTCCAAATATCAGTGCAAATATTATTAGGCAGCGTGTATACTGATCAGATAGAGGATGTGTTAGTGTCTCTGTGTTACTGCACTCAGTCCAGCAGATTTAACGTACTCCAACCTCAGTACATCTAGTAAAACTATGTTGTATTCAGCTGGATTCATTAAACAAAAAAAAACACTCTGAGAATCGAAGACAAGGGGATCTCTTATGACTCCCAGAACTCTGGCGTGAATGGGACTCAAGACACGCAGTTGGTTCTCCGGTGTACTCTGGCGAAAACCAAAACATAAATCCCACTGTTACCTGATTCCGCTTCCTGGAAAATGAATCAAATCGGATAGAAATATCCAGCAGTTCATCGAACATCTATGGATGGAGAAACGCAGTAATCTGTTCAAATATTTCAGCGAACGAAAACAAGCTTCAAGTTGTGTGAAGTGGTAGGAAAGGGTAGAAATAACTGAAAAACGAGAGGGTGACCGAAGAGGCAACGGGACATCTTGAATATCCGTGTTGAAGATGTTCGCGCTGCACAAGAATATATTTGGTGGACAGAACAGGACATAAGAGTGAGGAACAGGAGAAGACCACCCGCCCTGCGATCCTGATTTGCCAATCATTATGATCATAGCTGATGTTTCACCCAGGATCATTAACGGACATTGAGAAATTCAGCATCGTGTCTATAACTCAGTGATGTCCCGAGTCGGAACATTACAAGTTGTTCACCCAACTTACCTTGGGCTCAGGTGGAGATTCCAATGATGATGCGGTTAGATACTCCGTGCTGTTGAAGAAATACAGATAGGAAGCGATGGAAAATTATTATGGTCGGTTAATTTGTTCGGCTGAATGTTGAAAGATATTTGAAAATTGCCTGAAGAGTCAATCCCACGGTTGTCATTGCATTTGGCCGCAAGTTATTGCATGTCGCGTTGACGCTTGTACACGTCAGCATTAAAATGAGCATGTTTCAGATGTCTGACTGGATTAACGGTGCAAAGAAATACCCAGGGCTAGATCAGATGTACTTCACGATGCTTCAGGAGGCAAGAAAGGTGATTGATGGGGACCTGAGTTATACCTCCTTTTCACGCGATATGACCCCTATTACGACCCTTCAGATTTTATATATCTCAAACAAGTTACAATTACCTCTTACAAATTCAAGCTTTCACAAGCTCAGACTGTCCGACTTTCCTTATCGGAATACTCTATTAAAAATCTGGATGTGATATATTCTTACGTGATTGCCAAGGGAAAATTGTCTTCAGATGTTATACGAAAATAAAAATAATTGTGACTAGTACCTGACACACAGAGACACAACGCGTTCTCAATTGTTTCCATGGTAGAAATGAAAATGAAGGGATCGTTTCCTGGCGATGGAACAGTGGAAATTATCCTCCAGTGAGATAATAAAGAGGAATAGAATCGAACATCTGCAAACTTTTGAACATCAAACAGAAACAGCATTGTGTGAATAACGCAGTCAGTCAAACAGCATCTGTGGAGAGATATTTGTTTTGGTTTTGATTTATGGATTTATAATCGTCACTTGTACCGTGGAACACTGAAAAACTTGTCTTGTTCAGATCGTTCCAGACTTCCTGTATTTCCCCCAAATAGGAATCTTCCTCCCTGCATTATATGATCCATGTTATGACACTTCAGGACCCTGTATTTTTCAGTCATGTTACATTTCATTCTTCAGAACCCCACTGTGTGCAAGGTCGGCCAGTGCGACCATTTCCTGGAGGAGAGCCATTTCCTTCCTCAAATCATGGGATATTATATCCTGTGAAGGTGATTAGTAGGAAGTGAGCCTATCTTCAGATGTTATGCAAAAATACAAATAAAGAGGGGAACATCGTTAACGGAATGCAATGCGCCAGATTAGAAGAAATGAACGTGAATTGCTGCTTCACCTACAACATACGTCTCCAAATAGAGGAAGTAGAACAGGTGAAGGGCAGGTGTTGCATTTCCTTCAGCTGCGTGTAAAGTGCCGCACCACAGAAAGTATCAACCTGTTTTCCTAACGAAGGAAAATAACATGACGCCAGAACAGCAAAACATGTGGCCATGAGATTGGCCATAATCTATAAAACTATTCAATAGGAAGTAATTATTTAAAATAAAGTTTTTATTTATCAGAGGAATCAAAACTAAATAAAAACGGTTCACATGGGAATGGATAGGAGTGGACAATGATTGTGTGGAACCTTGAAACCAACATTTAAGCTAAAAATCCTCTTTCTTACATCAAATAATTATGTGGCCCGTACCCCTTTCGCTGTTACAGTTACCCTGTTCAGTTTAATTGTTTCTGTTGTGTTAAAGGCAACAATAGGTTCCGCACTGCAGCTGTCTGCCGTGTTGTGTTCATTGCATATTTCCGAAGCCGCAAATCCTTCAGAATATTTATTTTAAATTAGAACTAGATGTTGCATTCTTCTTTTATATTTTCATTTGCAGAGCCGCCCATTTAATGTAATCAGATATTTCACTCCATTTTTCAGCTCCTCTCGGAATTTCCTCTGCGTCAATGTGTAGATACAAGTGTTCGTGCAGGTACTGAGAAACTGTAACATGAATCCACACTGTTGCATGATGTAAACAGGCGTATTTAAATATTTGTCTTTGTAGGAAATATTCATGGTTTGCCAGTTCATGGAGTGTATGACATAGGGTGTCCACAGTAATATGAAATTAACAGATAAAGCAAACAACAAAATCATGGATTTTCTCCGACTCTCCACCTCTGAATCTTTTTGATTCTCACTGTTGCTCCGGAATGTTCTGCGAACTTTATTTGCTGCAATGATGTGTCTGACTGTTAAACCATTAAACAGAAGAATGAAACAAATTGGTATTAACGGTGTTATGATACTGTCAATCAACTCGTGCGTTTTCCACATGGAAGAAGTAAAGTACTCAGGTACAGGAACACAACCCCATGGCATACCATCAATTATTACAGAAGCCTCCATTTGAAAGTAAAACGGAATACACCTCAAACAGCTCACCACGCCCACTGTCACAATAACTATCGTCGCCGTTCTCTCCGTACAATATTTTTTCCGCAAATTTTGACAACATATTGCGATGTGACGATCAAAAGTGAAAGCAACAGTTAGCCAAACGGAACAGTCCATACTCGCAACTTTAAAAAGAAGCGTCAGGGCACATATCGGAGTTATGAGCAAGAAATACGAGTACAGATAGATAAGATTTATCTGTTCCACAATAATAGCAATGACAACCACCATGAAATCGGCTGCTGCCATTCCTACCAGGTAGTGAGTTATACATTTGGAGAGCCCACATTTTCCACGGGACAGGATCAGAATCGCCGTTAGATTAACTGCAAAGAGAAAGTAAAGCAGAAAGTTAATTTAAAAAAAACTTTTCAACTATTCAACTTCACGTGATCTGTACAGACGTAAAGGGCTTGAGCGCACTGCGCACACTGCACCACCTGCAATCTGCCTTTACTGTATTTGCTCGCCTACACTTACTGGATGTAAATGGCAGTTCTGACGAATGCTTCGTGTTATGCAGCTGGCAAACAATGTGGTAAAATAATTCAGTGTTTAGTCGGCACCTGGAAAATTACTGTGGACACCCAAAATAAAAACGCAGAACTCTGAAAGCACTCAGCAGATCAGGCAGCATTTATAGAAATAAAATAAAACAGATTTATCGTTTCAGGTCGATAACACTGCATCGAAGCTGGAAACGTAGCAGAAACCAAGTTTATGCTGTATTGCAGGGTGAGTAGCGTGGGGGGAATTACAAATAAAAGGACGAGCTCTGATCAGCTGATCAAGAAGGAATGTTAACTGATGAATGGAATAATATTGAAAATTAAATGTGAAGAATGATGTCCTTCGTTCCCAAAGTTCATGAAATAGATTGATAAAAGAGAAAATAAACTAAGGTAGGCATGAGACAGGAGAGACTTCTGAGATAAATAAAACCGAGATAATATCACAGGTGGATGTGCTTCAGAAGTTCAAGTTAATTCGGGAATCGGCAGCGGAGGGTGAGTGACCTGAAATTAGAGAGTTCGAGATTGAGTCCAGAAGACTTCAACGCGCCAATGCAAATATAATGTGCTATTCCGCAAACGTTCTTTGAGTCTCGAAAATACAGGGGCCGGAGGCCACTGACAGAAAATGCCAGAGAGCGAGTGGGATGGAATACACAGGCGTAAGGGAATATAATGTCGATGCTCATATTTGCGGACTGAACTCACCGTCTCCTCGAAGCGCTCATCTAATTGGCGCTTGGTTGCTCCTGTAATTTAAGGACCTGCCTCCCTATATCTGCAGCAGAATGGCTCAATCATCCATATGTGACATTATCTCGGTAGAACTCTCTCCATTGGCATAGGCTGACCTGCGGACATTTTGTAGTTCTGCTCTCACAAAATTTGCTCATAGTTGCTCCGTGTTCGCACTCTCTAATTGTCTTATTTCTTTGCTTTCAGAAACTAAAGTTCAACATATTCTCACTCTCTGAACGATCATATGAATGCAGCCATCAAATAATATCATTTATACAACCCTGTTCTGTCCATCATGCAGATACACCCTTTATTCATTCTATACATCTGCACCCCACAGGGCTTGATTTCTCCTTTGTTCAGTTGCGATGGAGAGTTTTCAATCACAAACATTAATGCTGCTCTCGTTTTCCAGTTGCTGTCTGATCTGCTCCTTGTTTCCCCAATTTAAAAAGAAATCAGACTGATAGAATCTGCACTGGTTTGATTTTCATTTAATATCCGAGAGATTGTTTTTGGCCACAAGAAAGCCTGGATGCAAGTTCAGCAGCAACAACGATTCGCCGCTTTGCACAGGTTAGTATGTTCGGCTCTCCTTTCAAATCCAGTTGGACTGTTTATCACAGTCTGTTCCGAAGTAAATGATTCTTCCATCTGCAGTGCAGTTCAAAACCCAATCATTCCAGCAGCATCTTACAGATTGGATAAAGGTAGAATGTGTATGATGGTCTGGCACGGTCGTCCTTGACTCGTGTGTATCTGCACTGACGTATCTGGAGGTGCAGAACCGATCTTGCTAGAACTCTGCACTCTGCAGTTCAGTCCTGTGGAGCTCGTTGTTCGGGTAAACAAGAAGTAATGATTTGTTGTGTCATGTCAGAAATAAACTGGACTCGGGAAAGACAAGGACAGCAGGTTCAAGAAGTTGCAAGTTCTCAAATAATTGGCTTGTTCCTGTAATAAATCTGCGTTTTGTCATCATTGCGATTTCAGTCGTAAACAATGCATACGGGCAATGCATAGACAATTCCAGAACTGTCAAATGTGAGGAATAAAGTCAACATTCCCACTCATTGAATTTGAAATGGTCGAATTGATTCGGCAGCTGGAAGCAGATAGAACAAACTGCAATACGTGTCATAGATAACAGAAGGACGTAACTACTCAAACACAAACCAGATCCAGCGTCTTACCGAGAACACCAACGGCTGCAAGTAAAGGATAGTAAATGGTCGCTATATAGTAAATTGCGGGATGTTGCATTTTCTGTGAAAGGCTTCAGTCAGTTGTTCGCAATGTTCCAACTGTCCCATTCACTGGAAATCGGAAGAAGAAGCTCTTATAGCGGTGCGGAAGATTCAGTGGGCCAATTAGTGACAACGCCTCCTCACTCGTATCGGTCACAACCCATTGAACACTTGCTGTATTTTTTTACTCATTATGTCATTGTTCAATGAATTTCGCTTCGCGAGGGATTTTACAAAAACTTGTTTATGAAACTTGTGTAAATAACATGTTGCAAGCTTTATCTCTGGCGCGAGGTTTGAATTGCTCCAATAAAAGGAAACCTGGAATCAATATCATGGGCATGCACCTCCAAATAAGTATCATTGTTGGAGTATTCGGGCTCGCAGCACATGTGCTCGTACAATGGGGGGACGGGTTTTAATGTCGCCGATAAATGGATGAAGAGAAAGCCTACCGGCGGATGATTTACGCCTCCCTCTTCCCCCTCGAGCGATTTTGGTCCTGAAAGTAACTGTGATGGATGAGATACTGAAATAAAATTTTATTTACCGTATTTACTTATTCCTAATAACATCATTTCCTCAAAACCGATTTTTTTTGTGACTTGCAGCGAGGTGTAGAAACATTTTTGTCAGGAAGCCAGCTGGAATTTGTTGGCAGGTCGATCCGCTGAAAGACGTGCTCGTTACATTGACATCTGCGGTTGTTTCCTGGATGTTTCATTTGCAAAAGAAATCCCACATTAACTTCTTACAGCAGTTCCTATTTTCTGCTTCTACTGCGATTTCGGCTTGTGCCTTTCCTGTCTGAATGAAGCATCCACGAAAACCGATAGGCTCCCCGATATGTTCCAATGCCGCATGCTTTTCACCATTAAGTACCGATATTATTTTGTTCCCGGTGAAGATTTTACCTGAAGATTCAGGAAGTTAATCGGTGAAAATTGTTAACAACTACGAAATAAATCCTCTCGTTTTCCATTCAACAGATAAATCCAAATGCGTCACAATGCTGTTGTTTTCAAAGCAAGTTCTGGATAATCCGAACAATCCGGATATCAAATCTGAACACAGTGGAGGAGATCTCACCGAGCATGATACAATTTGAACAGTCTGCGAATCCTCTGGATTTAGTCCATCCACTGTTTCATGTGGAAATGCTACTATTTATGCTAGATACTAGGGTATTGAATACTGTAAGTTCTTCAGTTTTGTTCGTGTTACGAGCCCAGGTTGCTACTTGATGAGTGTCCTTTTCAGATGCCTGAGTGGTGGTGTGTGTGGCTTTATCTGACTACTGCGAGTGGGAGAAAAAAAATGTGTCCATATCTAGAATGAAGAAAGTGTCTTAAGTGCTGGCAACAGACAGACAGATCGACTGTGTGTGTGTGTGTCTGTGTGTGTGTGTGTGTGTGTGTGTGTGTGTGTGTGTGTGTGTGTGTGTGTGTGTGTGTGTGTGTGTGTGTGTGTGTTTGCGCCTGCGTGCGTGAGAGAGAGCGAGAGGTGAGGGTTGATAGCACTGACTGCACTCTCCGTCTCAAGCACAATCGTTGTGACTGTCACTTTACAATCCATACATGGACTCTTGGAGCAATGTGTAGAGTCAACTTTGTCGTTATCCTGTATTGAAACGCAGGTATATCTGTGGGCGGCCACGTATCGAGTACCCTCGGTTTGGCAGATATTTCTGAACTGAGCAATGCAGATCTTCGGTGAGTAAGGCGTCGTATTCATTCCATCGTGGAACTTGTGAATTCCGGAAACTCCTTTTCTCTACATTCTACTCTACATTCAGGTTGATTAGTATTTTCAACATATTGAGAAAGTTGCTCAGAGTTCAAAGTTCCCAATGGACCTTTGGTCTCTCGTGTTGCAAAGTGTGATTAAAGGTAAAGCTCAACAAACAATTTCTGAACTATCTGTTAAACAATTAACTAAGAGACAACACAACAGGCTGTGCTTAAATCCTATCAATTGGTTCCTGAAGGTTATAGGCAAACGTTAATGGATCTCAGGAAAGCTGTGAACCATACTTACTTGGAATTTTCTCATGAAAAGAGTGTGTGGTTAGAACGATGGCGCAAGTCAAAAAGTATAAATGAACATTTTTATAGACTGAAAGGTTTGATTTCAGTTGAATAATTTAAAACTAGTGTCCAGGATGACCCGAAACATATATTAAAAGGGGACATCATAGAAGTGTTTAAAACGTTGAAAGGAACAGACAGATTGGATGTGACCAAGCTGTTCACCTTGGTAGGTGAGTCCAGGACCAGAGGGAACAATCGTAGAATTAGAGGGTACAGGTTTAGAACAGAGATGAGGAGATTTTTTTTTAGCCAGATAGTAGTGAATTAATGGAATTCCTTACCAAGTACAGCAGTGGAGGCCAGATCATTGGGGACATTCAAATATCTAATTAGTCAAGGTATCAAGGGATATGGGGGTAAGGCCGGAAATTATTTTTTTCTCTCTCTTGACTCACCTCACTTCTCCTTTCTCATTTCTTTTTTTATTCTTTTCCCATTTTTCTTGGGGCAGATCCTACGGGCCTAATGGCCTACTTCTGCTCCCTTATCTTGTGATCTTTTGCAAAAGAGAAGGAAGTGGAAACGTTACAGGAAAATGCTGAGTCAGCAGATGAGTTTGCTTTAACCCACTTTTAAGTTGGGACAAACTAAGACCTTCCCAAAGATTTGCAGCGATGATCCAGGTAAATCAGAAATTAAATTGGGAAGTCGTGTAAAGGGGAAAGATGATCGAAAGCAAGTGTTGGAGAAACCTGCTGATCGTACTTGTTATTATTGTAAAAAAACCTGGTCATGTGACAGCTGATTGTTCCCTCCTGAAGAAAAAGAAAGAAAAGGAGGCAGGGCCAAATGCTTGTTTGCAAATAGTTGAAACCCCTAAAAATCAAATATGTTCTGGACATGTCCATAAAGCTCAGTCCTTGCCAAAGGCTGATGCTGAGATGTTGGATGGAGTTTGGGATTAATTACGTTCTTTTGTGTCAGAGTATTTTGTCTATGATAAATATGGGTCACCCCTGGTGCCAGGGGAAATCCTTAGAGATACTGCGGCTTCCCAGTCCCTTTTGTTGCACTGTGTTTTTATGTCTGGTGACGAGAATGCTGCCGGTGAGGTAAATTTAGTGTGAGGCTTTACAGATGAGATTGTGTCTGTACCTCTGCACACGGTAATTTTGAAGTCAGAGTTAGCAGAAGGACCTATTAATATATGACTATGATCTAGATTACCAGTGGAAGAAGCTGTTTTGCAATAGAGAATGACGTTGTAGGTGGTGAAATTGTCTCCTTGCTAGAGCTAACGACAAAACCAATTATAGATGTGTCTAAGATCGATTTAGGTGTTTATCCATTCCGTGCAGTGACTCGAGATAAGGCCAATTCAGATGGTCCTGTGCAGCCTGATTGTGTTCCCTGTGACAGTCTAAAACAGGATTCTAGTTATGATGACTTGTCAGAGACTTTTCTGTGTTCACTTGTGGATCAAAATCCTTGTGTTGAGTCCGAGTGTAAACATTTGTCTCTATCTTGAAAATAGTTTATAATGGACCAGACCAAAGACCCTGACTTCACTGTTGTTGAGTGAAAAATCTCTCAGGTGGTGAGATTGAGGAAGTACCAGCTGGATATTATTTTAAAGATGGAGTGTTAATGAGGAAGTGGAGGCCTCCTGATATTCCGACTGGTGAGGAAAGTGCAGTTGTCCATCAGGTTGCGGTTCCCAAAATTTATAAGAATGAGATTTTAGGCCTGGCCCATCGTGTCACGGTTCTGAGTTCTAGCCCTCAGTTTGGCTCTAATAATGCCTTGTTGTCCAGCACATGGATTCCATGCTGGACTGATTAGATAACAATACACACCTGAGCCCCATCAGGGG
>JARFYF010000064.1:91913-111454 GCA_030265395.1 Rhina ancylostomus
AACTAATCCAGCTCAGTGGAAACGCTCCCCACGGGGTCTCTAGCCAGGGAGTACGGATGTTCTCCTTTTTACCGAACTGTGCGTGATTCCTCCGGCGACATGCTTGGACCAAACCGACTTGCCAGGTCTAATGTCTTGTTTATATGAAATTCTAACTTGCCTCTGCCCCAAATGCTTTTCACAGCGTGTGGGAAGAGAGCGGAATATGGGCTTGAACTTGGATTGGGGAGAAAACATCGCTGGAATATGTGAGAACAACTTGTATGTTTTGAGTTTGAGATTTCAACTCTTAACATTATATTGCAGTTAACTTTATTTTTCTTGTTTCGCTTCCTTGCATATTCAATTGTACCTTGTCTTGGCTTTTCCCTCAAGATTTGTTTACTCGACTCTTTAGTTTAAAAAGTAAAATGCATCAGTATTTACGCAGGAAACTGGCACAGTGGATATGGAAGGAAGGGAAACAAGCAATAGTTTCATGGAACATGCAGAGAATAAAGGGGAGGAAGTGCTAGCTGTCTTACAGGAATACAGGCAGATACATCCCCTGGACCTGATAAGATATTTCCTCGGATATTGAGAAAGACTCGTGTAGAAATTGCAATGACCCTGGTCCTGAGCCACGGGTGCGGTGGTCTGGAGGGTTGCTTATTTTGTTCCGTTGTTTATAAAAATATCTAAAAATAAACCAGGTAATCGCAGGCCAGTGAGCCTGACATTAGTAGTGGGTAAACTATTGGAAGGTGTTCTAAGAGATCGGTATTTGGGCAGCCAAGGGCTGATTAAAGCCAAGTCAGCATGGCTTTGTGCGTGGTAGACCATGTTTAACGAATCTTGCAGAATTTTTCTAGGAGTTTACCAAGAAAATAGATGAAGGAAGGGTTGTGTATATTTTCGACATGGACTTTAGTGAGGCCTTAGACAAGGTCCCACATGGGTGTTAAGGTCAAAGGGTTCAGTCATAAGGTATCCATGGAGAAGTTGTAAACTGGATTCGAAATTGTGTGTGGGAGAAGACAGCGAGTGGTAGTGGATTATTGTTTCTCAGACTCAGACTAGAGGCTTGTGACTAGTTTTGTGCCTCAGGGATCTGTGCTGGGGCCATTTTTGCTTGTTGTCCATATCAATGATCTAAATGATAATGTGGTATATTGTATCAGCAAGTTTGCTGATGATACTAAGGTTAGAGGCGTAGTGGATATCGAGGAAGGCTTTCAAATCCAGCGTAGGTATCTGGACCAACTGGAAGTATGGACCAGAAAATGGCAGATGGAATTTAATGCAGATAAGTATGAGGTGTTGCGTATTGGAAGAACAAATCAAGGTAGAACATACACAGTAAATGGTAGGGCACTGAGATGTACATAGTACAAAGGGATATGGGAGTACAGATACATAATAGGTAAGAAATAGTTCATATGGAGGGCAAGGCGATATGTTGCATGATATGGGAGCTAATGGACCCTGCTGTGTTTCACGGTACCACATCTGCAGTAAGTGCTTGAGGCTCGATGAAATTCAACTCAGAACTGATGAGCTGGAGTCGCAGTTTCAACACTGAGAAGCATCAGGGTCGGCGAGTTATTTAGATGCTGTGCATCTGGAGACAGTAACCCTCCAAGAACAGGTACTTCTCGGGTCCAGGGCAGACAGAGAGAAAGGGAAGGGAGGAGAAGAGGAAGACAATAGTGATAAGGGACACGATATATCAGGGGAACAGGCAATTAATCTGTGGGTATGAGAGAGTATCCCGGATGTTATGTTGCCAGGTTCCAGGATGTCTCTGTACGGGTCCACAGCATTCTTGAGCGGGAGGGAAAACAACCAGAAGTCGTGGTACATGTTGGGCCAAGAATATAGTTGGAAAGACGGATGAGTTCCTGAAAAGTGAATTTAGGAAGTTAGGCAGAAGAATAGGAAAGCAAAGGTAGTATTCTTGGGATTACAACCTGTGCCACAGTACAATGAGTAGAGGAATAGAATGAGGTGGAGGTTAAATGCGTGGCTGATGGATTGTAACAGGGTGCAAGGATTCATATGCCTGGATCATTGGGACCTCTTTTGTAACAGATGTGACCTATACAAAAAGAATGGGTTGCGCTTGAATCCCAGGGGAGAAATATCCTGGCGGGGAGATTTGGTAAGACTACTGGGGATAATTTATACTAGAATTGTTTTGGTGCGAAACGAACTGAAGAGACTGGGGAAGAGGCGGTTGACTCTCAAACAGAGAAAGCTTGTAGACATTTCGATAGAGATGTTAGGCAGGTGATAGAGAAGGGACGAGCTCCGAAGGTTTGAGGTGTGTCTATTTTAACACAAGGAGTTCCGTAAACAAAGCGGATGAGCGTAGAGCTATTATATGGTCGTCACTGTGGAGACTTGTATAGCTGAGGTACACGAATGGGTTCCAGATGCCGGGCCTTCAAGTGCCTGGTTTTAGATATTTCGGAAAGGACAGTGTGTGAAGCAAAAGAGGTGGGGGCGTGGCACTGTTGAGCAGAGATATTGCCACGGATGTATAAAAGGTGGATGTCATGGAGAGATTGTCTACGAAGTCTCTGTGGGTGGAGGTTAGGAACAGGAAGGGGTCATTAACCCGAATGAGTGTTTTTTTAAAGGCCACCTTAATAGTAAGAGGGATATCGAGGAGCAGATAGGGAAACAGGTCCTAGCAATGTGCGATCATAACAGAGTTATCGTGATGGGACGATGATCAAAGTGACAGGGAAATGAAGAAACAACAATACGGCAATGTTAATGAAGCTTAGCAGTGGCAGAATCACGCCGTGCACCTCCCACACGGGCGGCTTTCGTCCTGAAATTTATCTCGACGAATGGGATTTAACATAATACCGCTTGTTTCCTGTACTACGTATCTCTCAGAGCATTAATTCAGTAAATCCGATATTTTAAGTTGCTTTTAAAATAAAAAAAAAACAGCCAGTTTGTTTTCGTGGGCCAGCTGGACATTGTAAATGGATCGAAGTACGGTATTGTACAGTACAAAAATGAACCACTCCTCCAGAAGTATCGGACCTCTTCCACTGAAAGATCTGCCCGCCGAAGCCATATTTTCAGCATTGATGTACTTCCTCGCGTGGTTAATTTACAGAAAATTTACTGTGATACCTCTACAGTACTTGCTTTTCTGGTTCCCCGTGAATCTCACAGTATTTTTCCTGTACATGATGTCCCCCATTTCTCTATATCGCGATCTATTCACCACTGAGTACGACATTATTATGCTTTAGTTTCTTATTGCAACTGATATTTTCTTTAAATACACCATTTAATCGTCTGGAGTGTTGACAATTCCCGGAGGAAAACATTCTCGCGTCTCCCAACAAATCGCTGAATCTGTTATTGGATCACATATATTATTTTATGAGAATATACTGGATAATCCAGGACACATTGGATAATATTTCACCACGCATGTTACAATTTCACCAGTCCGTGTTTAATTCCTACGGATTTGAGCCGTCGGCTGGTTGCTGTGCAAAGATTTCTAACCGCAATGGATGATAAGCTAGTTCCTGCCAGATGCTGCTCTGTGGATTGCTGTTCGTTTTATGTCCCTTTTCGTTTTATCTTTCTCAATGTTAACGAAGTGTCTCAGACCAGAGGGTTTAATTGCTTCTTTCCGCAGACGCTGTCTGACCTGTCGATTTTGCAGCATTTTCTTTTATCCATGACGGGGTACTGGGTAAAGATGGGTGGTTGCATGTCTTCAATGTTTTCATTGAAGGTGACCATTGCCTGGAACGTCCGTGGCGCGAATATCAACTTCAATCACATAACCCCCCTCCCACCCCACACCGCCTCAGAAACAGGTCCTTTGGTGCACCATATCCATGCCAAACCAGAAGTACCCATTTAGTTTATCCTGGATCTCCATCGCTTCATCAGTGGCCTACTGTGCCTTAACGAGTCATTTGTTTCTCCAGTGTGTCTTACCTGCTGATGGATTATATAGCTTCACCATCTGCTGAAGCAGGAATTCCACATTTCAACGATTTGGGGCTAAAGAAAACTTACTCAGATCCGAACCGTCTCGCACTTCTCGCCATAAACCTTTGGCCTCTGATCTTATGCGCTTCTGTTATGAGGAAAACTGTTTTTTTGTTCTGGCACTATTTGTGTCTCTCATAATTGTATTCACCTTTGGCAAGACGACTCGCCCACCCTCCGGCGTGCTCTTTTCCAATGAAAATAATCTCTGCCTATCCAATCTCTGCACATAGCTGAGGCATTCCATCGTAGATAACATCGTTGAGAAATTCTGCTGCTCCTTTCCTCTGCAACCGTGCCCTAAATTGTTGCGACCAGAACTATGCAAAATATCGCAGTGGTGGCCAAAACAAAACTTTATTAAGTTGCAGCTAGAATTCACCGCTCTCAGCCTCGCTGACCTAGCTAACGAGGTTAAGGAATTCCTCATGCTTTCTTCAGCAGACGAGTGTTGCACCATCAGTATTACATTGACTTTTGCATAAGGTTACTTCCTGCTCATAAGACTTACTGTTTATGACATGTGTCCGACCAATATCAGGTGCCGCACAATGCAATACTTAGCACTTATACGGATTAAATTCCATCTGTCCTTGCCTCGCGAAACCTATGAGCTGATCAAGAATATTCTGTAACCTAAGACTGACCTTCCTACTGTCCATAAAACCACCAAAATCAGAATCGGAATCATATTTATTATTACGGACATATATCGTGAAGTTTGTTGTTTTGCGCCAGCAGTGGAGTGTAAGACAAAAAAATACTGTAGGTTACAAAACTAAATAAAAGAGTTACAAAAACAGAGCAATAATGAGGTAGTGTTCATGGGTTCATGGACCGTTTAGAAATCTGATGGCTCAAGGGAGAGAGCTGTCACTGAAGCGCTCAATGTTGGTCTTCAGGCTCCTGTACCTCCTCTTCAATGGCAGTTACGTGAAGAGGTCATGGCCCGAGTGGTAATGGTCCTGAATGACGGATGCCGCTTTCTTGAGGCACTAACTCCTCGATGGCGGAGAGGATTGTATCCGGGAAGGAGTTGGATGAGTCTGCACCGCGCTGCAGCCTATTGCCGCCATGTACATTGGAACCTCCATAAAAGAATGTTGCACCTTCTCCCTACTTCCCCTTCCTGAATTCCACAATCAATTCCTTAGTTTTGCTGATGTTGACTCCGAGGCTGTTGTTGCGGCACCACTCAACCAGCTGACGATCTCAGTCTTATCTGCCGCCTCATTGTCATCTGAGATTTTTCCAACACTGTGGTATCATCTGAGAATTTATATATTGCATTTTAGCTGTGCTTACCAACACTGTAATCAATGCAGAGAGTAGTGCAGTGGCCGATGCATGTATGCTTGAGTCTGTGTTGACTGTCAGCGAGATGGAGATGTTCTCACCGATCTGTGCTGATCCTGGTTTCCGATGAGAAAGCAGAGCATGAAGTTGCAGAGGGAGGTACAAAGGCCCAGGTTTAGGAACTTGGTGATTAATACTGAAGAAATAATGGTATAGGATGTCAAGCTGTAATCGACAAACAGAAGTCTTACTTATATATTGCTGTTACGTAGGTGCTCCAAAGCAGAGTAGAGAGCCAGGGATATTGCTTCCGTTGTAGACCTGCAGCGGCGGTAGTCAAATTGCATTTTGTAGGTTTTTGCTCAGGAAAAAGTTAATTCTACACATAACCGAACTCGCGAAGCACTTCATTGAGGTAGATGTGGGTGTTGTTAGTGTTCAGCCAACATGGACACACTGGACGAAATTGTGTCTTTGATGACATACCAAACAAAAGCAGATCAAGGATGGTATGTTTCCTCGAGCCTAGAACATCTCGTATCATTTCCACAGCATTCTGAAGGGAGGGCGAACAGCCAGCCGTCGTGGTAAATATTGGTCCCAATGGCATAAATGGGAAAAGAGATCCGGTTCTGAAAAGGGAATATGGGGAGCTAGATTGGAAACTGAAAATCAGGACTACAAGGGTAATAATCTCTGATTTCTGCCTGTACCACGCACAGTGACGGTAAGAAAGGACTGATTTTGCTGATTAATGGCTGAGGAGTTGGTGAAGTGGGGCAGGCAGGGTTTCACATTTGTTGATCATTGGGATATCTTCTGGGAAAGGGACGCCCTGTAAAAAAGGGACGGATTACACTTGAACTAGAGGAGGACTAATAATCTTGCGGGCATATTTGCTTGAGCGCTTGGGAAGGGTTTAAACTGGTTTGGCAGGAGGATGAAAACATGACAGACAGGTCAAAGCTTGGTGCATGTTGTGTAAAATTAGATGCAGCGTGTAAAATTCTGTGAGGAAGAAGGGCAGTTCAATGCGCAAAATTGCAAACCAATTGGATGGGCTGAAATGTGTCGACTTTAACAGGAAAAATATCAGGAACAATGACGTGGATGAGGATGTGTAACATGAGGATGTTAAGATTGCAGATGACACGAAGGTTGGTGGTGTTGTGGAGAGGATGCAGAGTTGTGCTGAATAGTGGCAGATGGAGTTCAACCCGGAAAAGTGTGAAGCGTTACACTTCGGAAGATAGAATTTGAAGGCAGATAAATAAAGTTACTGGGACGATTCTTGACATTGTAGAGGGACAGAGGGATCTTGGGGTGCATGTCCATCGATCCCTGAAGGTTGCCACACAGGTTGATATGGTGTTTAAGAAAGCGTATGGTGTGTTGGCATTTATTAGTGGGTCGCCACGGTAGCGTAGCAGTTAGTGCGACGCTATTACAGCGCCTGCGATCGGGATTCGATTCCGGTCTGTGCCTGTGAGGAGTTTGTACGTTCTCCCGTGTCTACGAAGGTTTCCTCCGGGTGCTCCGGTTTCCTCCCACATTCTAGAAAACGTACGGGTAGGTTAATTTGGGGTTTAAAATAGGCAGCGCGGACTCGTTGGGCCGGAAGGGCCCGTTACCACGCTGTAAATATAATTAAAATTTAAAATTTATATTGAGTTCAAGAGCAGTGAGGAAATGTTGCAGCTCTGAGGAACTCTGGATAGACTCCACATGGAGTCTTGTGTTCAACCTCATTATAGAAAGGAGATTTACAAAAATGCTGCCTGGCTTGGAGAGCGTGTCTTATAAGGAATGGTCGAATGAGCTACGCCGTTTGTCTTTGGAGCGAAGGAGAATGAGTGGTGTCTTGATAGAGTTGTACAAGATGCTGAGAGGCATAGATCGAGTGGATAGTCAGAGACTTTGGCCCGGGGCGTAAATGGCTAACACGAGGGGATATGATTTCAAGGTGACTGGAAGAAGTATGTGGGGAGGTTATAAGTAAGTTTTTTTTTGACAGAGAGCGGTGGATGTGTGGATCGCACTGCTGGCTGAGGTGGTCGAGGCATTTAAGAGACGCTAAGACAGGAACATGACTGATAGAAATGTAGGACCATATGGGAAAAATGGTTGGTTGGATCTATCCAACCATTCCCTCCCATATGGCCCTCCACATACTTCTTCCAGTCGTCTGCTGGATAAAATGTCGTACAACATTGTGAGCAGAAGGGCTTGTACTGTGCTGTAATATTCTATGTTCTGTGTTCATAACGCTGGAAATACAGAGCAGGCCAGGCTGAATCTGTGGGAGGAGAAAGAGAGCGTCCGTTTCCTATCAAACACTCGTCGTCAGAACCGGAGGGGAGAAAATATGTAGAGAGAGATTTTACCAAAGCATCAACTCTATTTCCCTTTCCACGCACACGGCCTGATCTGTACAGTGTGTTAACATTTCTGGTTTATTTTATATATACACCATATGTTTTACTTCCACTTAATTTCCGATATAAAGCTCGGCCCTTTGCTCCGGACTCCGGAGAGTTCAGTATCCAATCAGATTAACCGTGACCTCACTGAATGGCGTAGAAGACCCGAATGGTCGAGCTCCTCATTCGCATGTCCGTACATTCCAGGTGCCGCCTCAGCAGGGCCCTGTATAATTGCAGTGAGACCTATTTGCTCTGATACCATAACACCCCATGAAGATCAAAATACTGTTTGCCTTCGCACTGCTCACCTTACCTGCATGTTAATTTTTAATGTTTTGTTTACAAGGACACCCAGAAAAGCAATACTTTTGAATCACTGACAATTAAATGAAATCTTGTCTCTGAAGAACACCTCACGATTTTCTACATTACATACAATCTGTCATCTTGTCGCCCGTTCCCTTTGCCTGTCGATATCGTCCTGAAGTCTCTCCGAATCCTTTTCGCAACCCATACCGGCACACAGTTTTGTGTCCTCAGTAAACCTGGATATATTGTCCGTGAAAGTCATACTGCAGATGCTGGAAATCTGACGCAAGAACAGAACATTCGAAAACAATCAGCAGCCGTGGAGAGGGAAGCAGAGTTATCGTTTTCGGTTGAAGGACTGTCATCTGGAGACGTGAAACATGAACTCCGTTTCTGCCTTTACAGGTGCAGCTCGATCCGCCAAGTGTTTCCATCATTTTCTGTTTTATATTGTCCGTGACCCCCTAATCCGAACCATTGATACAGATTGTCTAAAGCAGTGATGTCTAGCACCACCCCTTAACCCAGGAACTTATTTGGCTCCCTTCTGCTTCTCTCTGTGGCGAAATCGGTCAAGGCGTTCGGCTGTTAACCGAAAGGTTAGTGGTCCGAGCCCACACAAGGACATTGGCTATCCGGCAGCTGTTACTGTGTATGTCATTGTCAGCGGGGTAACACGTCGCTGTCCGCAGGCGAGCGCTCCCTGTTGCTGCCTGACTAACCTGAGTCGGAGCCCTTTTGATGTAAAGCCCGGGAGCGCCAAGGTTCTGCTTCCGTTTGACCTGAATGTGTGAGTTCCAGGAAATATCCTTGGACGAATCTGATTTGTTTCTGAGCTTCTGGCCATGCCGGGTCCAATGTTGTGCTTTCAGTGCTCATGAGATCTATGATAACGGATTTTGAGTCTAAACAGATACGATGACATGTCAGCGATATGAAATGTTAAACGGAAATTTCTCGCTGCCGACCCTGACCAACTTGGTTAGTGCTTCCACTGTTCATTTTTATAAATTTGAGTCTACCGCGCGGTATTATGGTTGGTGGAAATATTCTCTGCATCCTCCGCTGTCCCAACGTCCTAAATTAACACAGACCATCTTAAATCCACAAGTCTTGCCAAAACTTACACTTGCCTTAAATTTTGTAATTCAGTAATGTGTGCGCCTCAGGAGGGCAATGTCCCTCTTCTCACCCGCACTGTCTCTCCCCCAATCCCTGAATATATTTGAGAAGGGGACGGAAGTATTTCCAGAGACAAAATTCATCGAGGTGCCACGTCCTTTGATTGAACCGACTTGCCGGTCGAATGTCGTAAATGTCACTAACTTCTTCTGTATTCTGTGTGATGTTTGATCATTCAGTTTTAATCTAAATGATATCTGCCCAAGGAGGTATGAGATTCAAGTGGGGCAAGAGGAGAACAGGGGACTGAACTAAGATTATCAACTGTGATCACACTGAATGGTGGAGACAGGTTCGGAAGTCCGAAAGGCGGCACCAGCTCCGATTCCCTATAATTCAATGTCTATATTTTGTACTCAGCGGGAGGGAGGCCGGAGACAGTTTACTTCCAAAGCCGTTGATCTGTTTCTGTGATGCAGCTCAGTGGGAGAGAGCATGCTTCGCATCTGTGAGGTCCCAAGCTCAATCCCCGGCATCTCCACGCCAGCGAGGGTAAATTTTCAACGGTGAGCACAAATTCACGGCAAAGTACGACCTGAGTTGAAAATGGACTCGGACGTTATATCCAAACCTAACGAAGGCTCCGAGCCGCACAAAGCTGGGGAAGTGACATCCGACATGGATAAACCACCTCCAACATTATACACAGATATAATGTCAATGTCAATCTCAATCTCAACTCCGCCTGCTCACAGCACTACTACCGGTCATTTTTATCGACTGTCGACACCACCATACGCCTCCCGTACGACAATCAACAGCCTGCGAAGGAGAGATAATAAATAATGGAAAACAAATTCATTGCTAATATGTCGGGAACGAGGTGCCCGACTGGGTCGAAGCACAGACCACACATTGATAGTAACCGGATGGGGCAGTAAGTAAGAAACAAGCAAAGCAAGATAGAGAGGAAGGGGAAGAGAAACAGACGTGAAATTCGACAGGAAAGAAGGAGCAGACAGCAAGGGAAAATATCATGTTGGGAAAAGAATCCGCAAATAAAAATGAACGAAGGGTATGAACAACCTTCACAACAGAGCAATATAACACAGTGTTTACCAAACAACAGGGTGGGGCAGGGAGACCGTGCTTGACACATAACCCAGAAGTCGATGGATCGAAACCATCCTCTACTGTTTGTCTTGATTTTAAACGACCATTCTCTAACAGCGCATTTTACAAAACAGGGAATCCAAACTTTTTCCATGTACCCACACTAAATATGGGTGAAGAAATGGTGAGGTCAGTCACGGATAAAAATGTGGATACGTCCGTTGAGCAAAGGGCATGACTGAGGCTCTGAATATGAAGGGATGTTGTCTAAGATGGATCATTTCCGTTATAAGGAATTACTGGATAGACTACCGTTGTTTTCCATGAAGAAGGAGAAGATGACGGGGACCTTGGAGAAGTTAAATCATCAGGAGTGTAGATAGTGGCCCATAGCAGAGCCGTCTGAAATGGAAAGCATCGGACGAAAACTTCTTCACCTAAAGGATGTTTGGAATCTGGAACCTACCTTCAGTGCGTGTTGGAGGTAGGTAGTCTCGTGATATTTGAGAAAAATCTGAAGAGCGATTTAATTGACAAGTTACTGACGGGAATAGACAATGTGGTGAATTAGATTAGTCCAGATTGGTACTTAATGGTCAGCATAGACAAGATGGACCGAAGTGCCTGTTTATCTGCTGCATGTCCTGAGATTAGAAATTACATCTGTCACTGCAGAAGAGCGAGTTAATATTCCTCTGGGAACGGAAGATTCGAGAGGGGAGAGATTCCAAAGGGTGAAAATAGATCGAGAGCATGTGGGGAATCAACTGAGGCCACCGACTGTGAACACGC
Organism: Rhina ancylostomus; assembly: GCA_030265395.1. Lineage (NCBI taxonomy): Eukaryota > Metazoa > Chordata > Chondrichthyes > Rhinopristiformes > Rhinidae > Rhina > Rhina ancylostomus. The sequence goes on from JARFYF010000064.1 coordinate 102,983, forward strand.
CAGTTGTTCATAATGGAATGCTTCTGGTTTGTTGTGAGAATCTGGGATAGAATAAAAGCAGGAAACTGCAGTGCTCCGTTCATCGATGCAACGGAAAAGGTGAGCAACGGGAATTCCATCCCGGATCCACAGACGAGATCACAAATAATAATAATATTTAGTGAAATTCAATCTCGTTTACACTCACTGATCGATCGGAATGAATTCAGGAATTTGTCCGCCAGTTAGGAGGAGTAGTCCACTCGGCTTTTGGAATTTTGTCCAGATTGCTGTTTTGTTGAACGTTCCTTCCTGACAGAACAGATGTGTGGAAATTATAATTGCACAAACTACGATGGCAGGGAATCGAACCCGGACTACTGCTTTGAAGGCAGCTATACTCAACCCTATGCCACCAACTGCCCATGGTGCTGCAGGAGATGCGGACACTGAACCGTCTCCGGTGTTGTTTGACTCTGTGACTCGATCGGCAGTCCACACGCTGCTTTCTGACGGGTCATTCTTTACTCTGTTGCAGTCACAGTTACGTCCTTTTGATGTCGCCATCTCCAACAGACCGGCGTTGCACAACACTCATTGATGATTCACACAGGATCAGACCGAAGTGAGGATTGATACCTGAAACAGTCAAAGAAATGCAAATCCTTCTCTGCTTCTCACATCAGCAAACAGAAAAATAAATAAATCTTGGTTATAAACATTGAACCACAAACATGAAGTTGATGCGAACCCCTTCCTCCAGACAGTCTTTGAATACAATAAGTGACTGAATAGCTAAATAATCCTGTGTCCCTCTCAAGTCACACAGTGAGGTTAATTTCTAAATTGCGTGTTTTGTAGTCAAAGAACTAGTGCGAACCTGACTGCCGACTGCCGACCAGACAACGAAATGATCGGCCACATACTGATATCGGTTTCCAGTTAGTTTTGTAGCTGGTATCCTTGCCTATGTCGCTGGGGTTCATTCCCTACGGGGCAACGTTGATTATGATTTAGTTATACATACACAAACATAAAATCACTTAGTTTTTTTCACTGACGTATTTCTCTGTATGTGTGTGTGTGTGTGTGTGTGTGTGTGTGTGTGTGTGTGTTAAAGACAACGAACTTAGTGTTGAAATATTCAGTTCATTCGATATTGGGAATGTGGAACATCCTGTATGCAGTGATCCCGGGATGGGTGAAAAGCAGGGCTTTGTGTTCATCGTCTTGTTTCAAATCTCCCCTTAGCGAGTATGTATCTCAGCGCCATTCAGTGTTCGTCAGTGACAAATCCGTCACTCAAAGCATATTAAATCTGCACTTCTGCTCTTATTTCAAATTTCTCACAGTCCCAGCACACAAATAGACACTCTCAGTTGAACTGCGGGATTGTGTGGACAAAACAGGCTCAGGTACAACTGAAACAGTTTGCATAAAAAAAAGTTTCCCTTCTTAAAGGATTGGGATTCCAGATTTGAAGTTGCTCTAATCGCTCCCCCAGCCCAATACAATTTGCTCTGACACAAATACAAGCGAACTGGGCAAATGTCCCCTGCTGATCGGATCTCGGAATGGGATGGAGATTAGTGTGGAGCACGTAACGTTTAAGAATGAAATATCGGACAGAAGAGCTAGGATTTGCAAGTGATTTAGAGTAGTATGTTGGTATATATATCCGGAGTTGTCACTGCTCCCGCTCTGTGCACCATCCCACGCTTCCCTCTGCCTATCAAGCTCAGAGCCATGACCTTCTTTCCCTCTGAAAATACCCGCGCTCTCAGGCCGCCGTTATTTCACCTTCTTTCACTTTTACGTCCTGTTTAAAATTATTTGGCTTTATTTGCATTGCCCATTGTGCGGACGTCCTTTATGTGCAGTTTAAATGTGAAGAACAGAACCAAGCGTCAGAGATGAAGTTGCGGTTGGCAATTGTAACAGAGTTGGGCAGCCGGATGGCCGTTCCGTTCTCAGCAGAGAGAGAGAGAGAGCGCCACACACATGGGGGAAACAACATGGATCTCTGTGGATACGGAGCCACGACTTCAATCCCAGGCGTCTGCAAGTCACGGCTGGAATCCTTAATCCAATGCCACACGATCTTGTTAAGGTTACAGACACATAACAGGACGACGCACATGGATCACCTTCTCGCTGTGGAACAGAATCTAAATGTGGAGCACAGGCACTTACTTTTAAACGACGGAACATCAAGAGATTTTACCTGTTCAGGAAATGGATTTTACTCATCAATGACAATATTTATGTGACTCATTGTTTTCACGTATTTCATTGTTATTTCAGCTCAGTCCTGCAATTCAATGTCGAACACCACTGTGGTAGCACCTTCGCCGGAAAGGCGGTTATCTAAAAAAGTAGCTAGTTGTTACATTTTTAGGAAGAATTAGAGCTGTGTAATGAAAGTTGTGTTGTTAAATACACGCAGATCCCAAGTATTTGAACAAGTAAAGTCAATGCGGCCGGACCAAACTTAATGTTCCTGTCCTGCGGCATGGACAATGTGTGCACATTTGACAATAAACATATAAGGAGGAAGCAGCATGCCCAACGTGCCGACTCAGCATCGGAGGGGGAAGCGAAATGGAAAATCAGAGGCTGTTGTGAGAGGAGTGGGACCGGAATGTTTCATGTTTGCAAAACGCATTGTGAAGCGGCCGACATTGTAGGATTGTCACCTAGATGGAGGCAACGAAAATTGGTCTGGAAGATTGTTTAATGCAGACATAATGAGGCCTTGTGCTTTCCCAGAAACAAGTAGAGCGCGAGGATATTTTTTGTCATTTTATGGCGTTTTGTTTTCGTGATTGGGAATGTATTTTGACGATTGGATTGATGACAACTTCAATACAGAACAGCTGAAAGTATAGAGGGAAAAACATACTACTGGTCTGTGACGAAAATTACACTAGACAAAGAACCCCTGAATCGATCACCGTTTCAGCTACTCCCTTTGTTGAGCCTGGCGCAAACTGCCGTCGGATAAGAACCTTGGAAAAACTGCAAAACTTGATGGCGATCAATTTGTGAAAATAATAATTACTGAAGGCTGTACGACATGTCAAGGATGTGATTTGGGGTGGTGAGAACTTTCAATGACAGAGCTTCGGATGATTCGAGTAGAATGGTCCATTTCTGTTCCAGAAAGTGTCTTCTGCAAACTCCGACTGGTTTCTTGAATGCAGACGCACTCTGTTCATTATAGACGACCCCAGTATCGATAAGACTGTGTTGATATCAGTCGATGTAAATTAATAAAGTAAACATTTATTATGTTGAATCTCATTCACCGTGACCGTTGGTTCCATCAGGGAAACCACCCTAAACCAAAAGGAAGGCGTGGATCTTATCCTTTCAGGAAGACGCACATTTCACTTCAGCCGTCTTATTAAACGTTCTGAATTTCATGCACCCAGCCGCTGATTCTAATAATGTTAGAAAATATACTTATTTGAAACTTATTGTCCGTGTTATGAATAAAGTATATACCACGAACAGCTGTTGGAACAAACGAAAACTTTATCACAGAAATACAAATTGCATCATTATTACTACAAAATGTTTAACAGACGATATTAAAACAAATTGTTTGCAACATCCCTTGAGGAGCAGAATTCTTTGCAAGTGACGCAATAAGTAAAACGGTTCATGTAACTGTTTGTTCAGTGGGTTGTGCCTGATGCGAGTCAAGTGTAGTTACACTAATAGGCTCGGTGAAGTTTCCACGTCTTATATCAGAGTTCGATAAACAAATGATGTTTATATGAGCGGTTGTAAGCGTCAGGAAAAACTAACCGCTTTATTCGTACGGAAAATGGGATATCCAACAATTTACCATATAGCGAGAATTTACTATCCCGTACTTGCAGCAGTTGGTATTCCGGGTAAGATACCGAGGCTGGCTTTATTTTTTGGTTCCATTTTCGTCACTATTGAATAACCAACTTGATATCAAGCACAGAAGCTACCTCACCTGAAGAGTGTTTTTAGTATTTGCAACGTCAAGAATCGTTAGAAATCGTTCAAACAAATTTGAAGGGAAAATTACTATTTTTGTTGTTGAGCTCATTTGTCAAGTATCAATTTAGTTAGTGCTAATATTGACACTGTTGCCAAATTTTTATCTTACTCGGGCTTCCCGAATTCCTACGGCTGTGTATTTTCCTAAGTATGAGGCTCCATCAGTAAACAAACGTGAATTTTTCAACAAAAAATCCTTGGTGTCGCCTCAGTTCTTTCCAAGAGCGTTGCCGTTTATTTCCGAAGCCCATTTCATTTCCCTCTTAGGGCAACAAAGGAGAACCGCTTGACTGCCATGACAAACTGCCCGATACAAACTAGATTAATTAGAGAACCATCGTTATTGTGATAGGAATGCTCTATCAAGGAAAGTCCAAAACCATTTCAGGCCTCACGGACAGCAGCAAAGGGAAGATTCCTCAATAACCTCGACATGAGAGCTGACTTTAAAGCTGCGTCTTGTGTGGCTTTGTCCCGGGACCCACATGATCGCCATCCGACGGCTCGTGGAATGAAATTCTGTTTTCAACATGTAAATAAAGATCAGTCCAAGTATATTTAGTCTGGACTTACATTGTGTAAATCTGTTATTTACTGATCAGCCGACACCAGAACGTGTGAACAGCTTCCATTTATTCCGAACGCTTGTCATGCTAATACCTTCTCCGCATCCTTATTGTCCACATGCTCTCCTTCTCCCGGGCGGGATAGTTGATTGAAATTGGAGCGCTCAGTCATTTATTTGGGATATCCGCGTTGCTACCAAAACAGAAGTTGTTTCCTATCCTTAATTCCCATTGAGAATTTAAAAGTTAACTAATCTTCTGAATGATTCACCTCTGGCAGTGAATGGAAAAAAAATAGATCCAATAACAATGAAAGGTCATCCTTTCCAGTTAAGGACAATGTTTGCCATGCACGGCAACTCGCGGGTGCTGATGCTTCCATGGACTTAATGCCATTGTCCTTGATGGTAGAGGTGACTCCTGGTAACATGGTAACACATTGAACATGATAACACTGCAGATATTATTCACCCATGGTGAGCGAAATGAAAATGTGATGTTGCGCCTATCAAGTGGGCTTCTTTTGTCCTGGGTGGTATCATATTTTCTACGTGTTGTTTCAGATTTACCTTCCCACCGAACTTGTTCACCTGATCTGTCCACCTGACTTGTTCCTTGGAGATCATGGAACCCATTTTGGGCCTTAAATCGTGAGCCACAGAGCAAACTTCGGCAACTTTCTCTGCTTCGTACTAACAAGCCATATCGGGTCCAATTTGCCAATGTACCTCGGATCCCATGGGCTGAATCTTCTTGGACCAGGTTCCTATGCATGTGCTTCAGAACGCTGGACATTCTGTGCCGGTTCATTCTGTGATATCAATATCCTTAATTTCAGAGGCCAAGTGCAGTGCTGCATCGCTTTTCTGGCTCCGGCACTGGGGTTGAAGTTCTGTTCATTGTTCACGAATTTTCATTGTGAAGATAAACAGTGTAAGTATACAATGGCCGATACAGGAGTGCAAATAATTCCAATATTTTACAGGTAAACCTCGCACAAAAGACGACCACAACTTTAAGGACGAGATTGAACTATATTGGTACAATGTTAATACATACATATTAATGTTGGTTGCAGATAAGTAGTTGACAGATCTGGTAGGCTTGACCCATGCGCCCCCAAACACAAGGAACTTAATTACTTTAGCCACATTGCTACAGCAGTGCACAGTCAAGTGAAAGTGGCAGTGCCTTGGGGAAAGCCAGTCGTCATGTCAACAGGTCTGATGTGAAACTAGGAAAATAATCCATAAATTTGTCAGCATTTTCTTGTTCTATTGTCTACTAATTCAGGTAGTTTGAAATCGTTTGCATGGGCGTGACCATTTTGAATCTGAACGTTTGCAGAGTTTTCAGTTTCCAGGGGATGTGTGCAGGAATGCATGCAAATCCAAAAGAGGTACGGTTTTCCAGCGTTTTGAGATTCTGCAAACAGCAGGAAATGAACTGTGATTTCAACAGAGCGGTAAAGACCAGAAAGGATGGTGTATTAAATTATTTGGTGAAGGAATCAGTTTACTTTTACCATGTTGCTATTTATTTTAAATTTATGTGCAGACTTGCTGTGAAATATTGATGGAAGGAAAATCACAGGAATCCTGTTAGCCAATAGCATTTTCCAGTAGAGTACTTCTGAACCTGGCAGGCTCCATGCCAAAGCTACCATGAAAACGAGTCACTGCATCCCAATTATCACGTGTTTTGTTTGATTCATTTGAGGGTGGTTGTTGGTTTTTGCTTTGGAGACTTTGGCACAACTTTTGCCCAGGTAAAAATTCTGTTTGATCACGGTAGTAAATACCCTTCATCTTCAGTGGAGCAGAATGACCTTTTTTGTGTTCAAGACGACTTTTATAGCCAATGAAAGAGGTTTGCATGACAATTTCCCAGGCATTGCGAAAGCGCATCTGGCAGACGGACCGCTCGGCTCCACAAACCAAGATGGAGTCTCTGTACTGTAAATTTCAGTTGCACTTCCTGAAGAGACAGACTTATGGCAATGCTAACAGTAAGTGTCAGGGTGTTAACCTGTCTCTGCCGAATAAGTCACACATTTATTTCTCACCTGATCGGTTTCACAACTACAACATAGTTGTACAACATAGACATTCTTAATTATCAATCGAACTTATAATTTAATGGGGAATACATTAAACGTATGCAAGTTTCATTGTGTGCTATACTCTGTTCGCCTGACTACAGAGAAAATAAATCTAGTTCTCCTGCAGTTTGATCGACTCTGCAATTTAGAAAATGATAATTGAATTGCAAATAACATATTAAATGATTTGCTGAAAGTAATCTACCCCTCTTTATTATTCCAGATTCCCGCACAGTTGACAACCCTTTAATTCACTAATATCTCTCAGCGAGATCGAACTGAACTGGCTTGTCTGTAGTCATCGGCAAGCAATCACCTAAAAGTGTTTATCTTCCTACAACTTCATAAATATACCTTGCATCTTATATGGTTTACCCCTCTGTCCCTTCTCCATCTCTTCTACCCTGTATCTTTGTGAAACTTCGCGTGAAAACATATTTTTGTTTTAAATATATGTACCCTGACCAGTCTTTCACCAGTAGGTTCAAAGTGCTGAAATGAATGAAAGAAAATCCCACCACTAAATATTGAGACAACTGGAGCTGCCATATTTGGTTTTCTAATACACATTACGTTACAGTGCCTCCAAATGTATCCATGTCTCTGTTCCCATCTTAAAGTAAATGAGGCTCAACATGACATTTCTCTCTGAGATTATGTTTGCCCACACATCAACCCAATATTGGAAACTGCCTTTATTAGAACAGAGGGACCTTGGAGTAGAAGTATATGGTTCACTGAAAATGGAGTCAAGGTACACAGGATTGTGAATAAGGATTTTAGTATGCTGGCCTTCATAAATCTAAGTATTGAGTATAAAAGTTTGGAGGTCACGGTGCATTTGCACACGACGCTGCTGAGACCGCACTTGTACTTCGTTCAGTTTCGGTCGCCATGTCATGGTTATGAGACCTGGCCCTTAATTTGGCTCCATTAATGCCCTGTAGTCCAGCAGATGGATTCCATGCTGGACTGATTACATAACGACTCTCACCTGAGGCCCATCAGCGGCCTAGCACAAGTACCTGGGTTTCTCTAACAATAGTTGCCAGAGTATTGGTCTATCTTCGGGTATACTTTGGCACCTAGTTGCTTAGAGTTCTCCACCTTACCGCAGTCCGGTGTTCTCTATTCCTTTTGAAGATCCAGTTGGTGTTGGGATTCCTCTTCTGATCTCTGAGGCAAGATTCCTTCCAGTCACTAACTGTGTTTTTCCTGAGGAAGTATCCTGACTCCAGTCTTGTATCAGTGTGCAGCATTTGGGTTCTCTGCGAGCTTACTCCTTGCACAACGTTGTGACACGCCATGTACTTGGAAAGACGTTATTAAACAGGAAATGACGCAGAAAATATTTCCAAGGATGTTGCCAGGAATTGAGGGACTGACTGAAAGGGAGAGCTTGGATTGTCTGGCCCTTTATCCCTTGGAGCGTAGGAAACTGAAAGGCGATCTGATGAAAGTGTATAAAATTAGTAGGAGAGTAGATAGGGTGAAGGCATTCAGTCTTTCCCCCAGTGTTAGAGAATCACGAACTCGATGGTGAAGGTTTACGTTGGAAGAATTCAATTGGAATTTGCGGGGCAACATTTCAACAGAAATTCTGGGATCAATGTGCAATGAGCTGCCAGAGGAAGTGTTGAGGCTGTCAGAATGTTGATCCAGAGCAAAGTCACAGAGAACCCAAATGCGGCACACCAATACAAGACTGGAATCAGGATATTTCCTCAGGACAAACGCAGGCAGTAACTGGAAGGAATCTTGCCTTGGAGATCAGAAGAGGAATCCCAA
>JARFYF010000064.1:111554-131186 GCA_030265395.1 Rhina ancylostomus
TGCATTCAGGCTTTTGTACCTTGTACCCGATGGTAGTGGAGAGAAGAGAGGATGTCCGTGGTGGGTGGATCGAAATCCTGGACATCATCGCCCAAATCATATGTTCATTTTACGTGTTGCTCCAGCTGTCTGGATGCAAAGGGGTTAACCGTAGATGTTTGTTCAGTCAGTGTAATTAACATCCGTCTGCACTGAACCCGATTGTGTCACCAGGGTTTTCCCCACTGCTTTTAAAATCTGTTCCTTTCGATGAAGTCTCGCAGTGTCAGTGGGAGCAGCTCTCCGTCACTGGCAGAGAGCAGCAGCTACACAAAGGAAGTAGATACTTGGGGAGCTGCGAACAATAATGTGGGATGTTTCATGAACGGATGGAATCTGAAAATAGTGGTGTATGAAGTTCTGGTCATCAAGTAGAATCTGGGAACAGTAGAGTGAGGTATCACAGGAATGGATCGGGATCTGGAAACACTAGAGTGGGATGTTACAGCGATGGGGCGGGGTGCCTTCCCATGTGCGCAATATATTTTTCGGGATGCTGCTTGGATAACAGTAGATTATCGGATAAGATTTTTACTCCTGACTATTCAGCCCGTCTATTGTCCCATCCTAGCTCTTGTTGCTGTTCCAGATAAGTCCCTATCCAACGACTCGAGCAGCAAACAGGTGAGAAGCCGTGGTCAAGGTGGCCTGGAAAGTGGTCTGGAGGGTGGACTGTTCATGACGTGTGCTGGTTAATAAAGCGGAACGTCTTCACTCACTGAGCACCGGACGAGGGGGATATCATACATTGACCTGGTCCGGGTGCGGAAATGAATTCCTTGAATGGCGTTTATCACTGTGTAGCATATCCTTCGTTTCTCCATGTTATCTTCTTACATTTTGCGGACACGTCACCAACTGTATTTATTTGTTCAATAAACAATTTCCATATTCACTGCTATTCATGTAATTCACGCTCACTTCACTGCTGCCGTGCCTGGTGATCCTAGCTGACGGAACTATCTGCGGCAATCAGTAAACCGATATTGTTGCATTAACCATGGTATAATTGCAATCTGATAGCTCTGGTAGTTTTCCACCGCCTCCAAACAACTGCGGGTACTACGTGCGGCTGAATCAGCCGGCACCTGGGAAAGTTTCACTAAAATATCCAGTGTGGCTGCGTCATGTTCCAAACGAGTAGCCCCTGGCAGCCACGACACAGAGACGCAGGAAGTGTGGCCAGGTTTCCTACCCAGACTGGCCCCCGGTCACCACAAAATGATCAGCGATGCTCTCACGGAGCACTGAGCAATGATCAGGATCAGGAGCCTCGGCTGATTCCGCATATTGATCAGGTCATAATATCACCTCTCCCTCAACCGACGCTCAGATAGTGACGACTTTGAACTTTATGAAGAGGAACACGTACTGAATTGTACGAAGTGAACACGTACAGTCAGGCATCTTTACCGGACCAGCGAACCACCGCTTCTCACTTGTCTATCGGTCGAGGTGATGCCGTTATTTCCCAGTTACTGGTTAATCTCACTGATCTATAATCCCCGTCTCCAGCAGACAACCCCGGTGTCGGGTACAGCCACTTCCAACTCTGAATGCAGGATCAGGTTTCTACATTTGATTTCCCTCTCTGTGATTCTGCAAACGTTGCTCCAAGCCCGCTGTCATGTTTCGGTTTGATTCTCTCTTCACAGTCAACGTGCTGACGATTGCGGTCCTGTCGCGCGGTAAGGCGTCACTTTCTACCTGGTGGCCATGGCAACGGCGGATCTTCTGGTCGTTTTCCTCGACCTGATACTGAGGCAGATTGCGATTGTGTATGATGACGCTTTTCTTTTACTGAGGCATATCCCGATGTGTAATATCCACGCCGTAATGCTTAACGCAGCCACCGACAGTTCTGTCTGGTTCACCGTCGCTTTCACATTTGATCGGTTTGTGGCCATTTGTTGTCAGAAGCTGAAAGCGAAGTATTGCACCGAGAGAACGGCGGCTGTAGTGCTGGGGACGCTGACCGTGCTGAGCTGTTTAAAGAACATATTCTGGTAGTTCATGCTCTCTGTATACTACATATCGATGATTCACCCTTGATTTTGCAGCGGAAGAAGCGGTGTTCTGGGCTCATTGGTTTGGAGCGCACTCGAGTCCCTCCATTACTTCCTTACTCCTGTGATCCCATTTGTCCTCATTCTCCTGCTCAATGATTTGACCATCAGACACGTTTTAGTGGCGAGCAGAGCCCGCAGGAGACTCCGGGGTTGAATCAGTAGGGAGAGTCCCAGAGACACGGAAATGGAAAGCCGCAGGAAATCCCTCATTTTACTGTTGGTTTTTTCGGGGAATTTCATCCTGTTGTGGGAGATTTTTACGGGTGCATGCTCAGTGGTTCCGATTTTATTTTCTTGGTGTGGCTGGGGTTCCACCTGCTACTATAAATGATCTGGGCTTCATGCTGCAGATTAACTGACATGTCCCGCATTGAGAGACGCCTTATGACGCAACTGTTCCATGCTGAATAAGGTGTAAAACGGATCTCGTCCCATTTGCCTGCATTTCGCAGATATCCTGCACATACCTGCCCAGTTGAGTGTAAATGTCACGCATAACCTGCTCTTCTTCACCACCGTATCCACCTGTTCGGCTATCTTCAGACACGGACGGACTGTTACACGGCCGCTTCGATCTTCAATACTCCGTGAGGCGCTTCTTCTCATTAGACGCCTTAAAACGCAATATGTCGCATGTAACATGACTAATTTTGACCTGACAATGCTGTGTGAAACCTGACAGCTGATTACTACCACTCCGTACTCTCATGTTGCCCTGCTCACTATTAATAACACCGTCAACCTTTCTGGTAACGGCATAGTTCCTAACCATACTTTTATTTTCACATTTCAGCCGTTACCGTAGTTAAGGTACAATAAGGATAATATAGCTAAAGTCATAACGATAAACAGCCTGGAAACAGCTCCTTTGGCTCAACTGGTGCACGTCAACCCAGATAACTTCCTGAGCTCGTTCCAGCAGCCTGACTTTGGCCCAGTTCCCTTTATATTTTTTTCTTATATGTGAACCGGTCCAAAGTTCTTTAAAACATTGTCATTGTATCCGCCTCTACCACTTTCTCTGGGGGCTCGTTCCAGGTACCCACCACTGTCCGTGTGAAAAGCGTCACCGTCCTGTCCCCTTTAAATCTTTCCTCTGCTCTTCACCTATACAGTCGAGATTCCTCTACGCTGGAAAAATGACTTTGACCAACCATATTATAAAACTCGTCGTCATTTTATAAACCTCGATGAGCTTTCGCCTTAATCTCCTGAGCTCAAGGGAAATCAGTCCCAGCCTATCCAGTCTCTTCACACCACAAGCAGTCTAGTCCGGGAAGATCTTTGAGAATCTGTGTTCCACCCTACAGCTTAATAGACTAATGATGATGACCTTAATTACGATCACCTGATCCCCTTGGATATTTAATTCTCAATCATCTCCAACCTGTAACCAAGTTTCTGTACTAACAACGAAATCATACCCCTTTTTGATGAGTTGTATCACATGTTCACTCCTCTTTTCCAATACTACGGGCATTCACATAAAAAGCCCTTACACGAATTGTCCTTTCAGCATCTGGTTGCCTTTGTTCTTTTCGTATGAATTTTCTGTACTCCTCTATTTTCCTTTTTCTAACTTTTGCTTTTGTCATCTGCCTTTCTGCATTGATTCCAACCCACCCACCCACCTCCCACCCCTCCCACCCCCGCCGTATTAGTTCAAACCCTATCGAACAGCTCTAGGAAACAATCTACCCAGGACTGTTCCCAGTCATGCCCGGGTGAAGACCGACCGGTTTGTGTTGGTCCCACCTCCCCAGAACTGGCTCCAATACACCTGGAATTGGAAACCCTCCCTGCTGCACAATTGCAGAAGCCACGTATTCAAACTAACTATGCTGCAATTTTGATCAGCATATGGCTCTGATAGCATCATTAGAAATTATTACCTTTGAGGTCCGACTTTTTAATCTGCCTGCAAGGTCCCTAAATGTGGCTTGTAGAAACTCTTCCCGCGTTGTCTTTCACCTGCATCGTTGGCACCTACATGGATCACAACTGGCTGTTCATTCTCCCCTTGAAGAACACCCTCCAGCCGTCCAGAGTGATCCCTGATCCTTGAACCTGGGAGACAGCGCACCAAACGGGAGTCCTGTTTCCGCCAGTGAAGCTCCTCTCCACATCCCTTAGCATGGAATACCCACCACTATAGTTCTGCCACTCTCCCCTGCCTTCCTTGCAGCAAAGCCGTTCACGGTGCCATCACACTGGCTACTGCTGCCTTCCTCCGATGAGCGATCTTCCCCAACAGTATCCAAAGCAGTATATCCGTTTCTGAGGGAGGCGACCGCAGGGGACTTCAACACTAACTTCCTGCTGCTGCTCCACCTGATGGTCACCCATTTCATCTTTTCCTAGGCCAGGAAGCTGTGGTGTGATAACTCAATGAACGTTCTGTACACAACATTCTCAGCATCGCGGACGCTCCAAAGTGAAGCCATTCCCAACTCCAGTGCCGCCATGCGGTCTGTCAGGAGCTACAGCTGGACACAATTACGACACACTTCGCCATCAGGTGCACTGTCAGCCTCCCTGAGTTCCCATATTGCTCAGGAAAAGCATGACACGTGTCTGAGCTCACCTTCCATGACCAAAAAGCTTTGAGGAAAATAAAAAGCCGCAACAATATTTAAGAATGTACCCTCATCTTGCCTTTGTGTTGCTCACCCACCTTACCGAAGCCCGTTATGCACCAAAGCCCACAGTCGGACAACCAACATCACTTTGAGGAAACAACCGCCCCTCTCTGTTCGGCCTCCGCTTGACCCTAACTTCTTTTTACATTGGTTGGGGATAACTGGCTGATTAGCCACTCGCTCGTTAACAAACAATTAGCTGAATTGTATCTTTTTTAACATTCCTGCAGCTGAAACTCACAAGCGACCAAGACTCATCCCTTTACAATTCTCCCGAAGCCTGAAATACTGCGCATTTACATGTGCAATTATGGGCTGCAAAACTTTTACCCCAGTTTGAAACCAGTCCTGTTACACTATCACGGGTTTTTCCCAAAGCACTGCCTCCTGCACTTGCACGAATGGAAATTCATCGCCGGTCCCGGAGCCAAAAGAAAGACGCAGCAAATCAATGCTCTGCAATCGAACTCTGAAATTTATCTCATTGGCATCAGCGAAATGAACAGTGTTTCAATGCATCTGTGTGGAAGACCCGTCTAAATGGATGGAGCCCATGGGATTCAAGGCAGCTTGTGTAATTGAGCTCTGAACTGGTTTTTAACATGAGGCAGAACTAGGTGGCGGAGAGTTGCTCTGTGATTTATCACTTAATGCCTCCTTTCGGTCCATCATCTGAAAAGAGCAGTTTGCTTTCAAATTATGCACTTACTTCGAAATGTAAATCGTCAACATCACACAGGAAGCCTGATACAATCCAGAGGAGGGAAAAAAAACATTTGATTGGCGCACCATCAAATTTCCATTTCCCTCTCCCCAGGCGGACAGGGTCTGCAGTGCAACCATCTGCCATGTTCATTCAGGAATCACTTCTACCACCAAGGGCAATGGCAGTGGGTGCAGGAAGCCATCACCATCTGCGAGTTCCCACACCAGTCACACACTGTGTTTATCTGGAAATTTTTCACTCGTTCTCCTCTGTTCTTCAGTCTAAGTCTTAACATACACCGCCAGCAGCGAGCAGCTAATCATCACCTTCTCAGCGGCAATTTGAAATTGGTAACAGCTGCTGCATTGGTAGTACCACGCAGATCTCAAACAAATCAACACAAGAAGCCCAATTTTAATCTAGTATCCTGCCAGGGCGAAGGAAGACGCTACCGACAATAAGAATGAAGGAGGTGGAATCGTGATGAAGCGCATTCAGAACAAGTGACAGCTGTTAGTTCATTGTGGTTTAAAGCAATTCACAGAAACAGAGGAGTGGGAAGTATATTGCATATCTGGTCGTGAGCAGTACCCATCACTGGTGTTCAAGGGTGTGAGTGGCGAAGGCGTGGTCTCCGTGGTGGGACTTTATCCAATGTGCTGAGAGCTGGATATCAGTGCGGGTCCACCATTGAATGCAGAGTGGTGTGCAGCATCAGCAGAAGAAACTGCTATCGAATGGTGTTGAAACAAGAGTGAAGCAACTTAAACAGCTTCGCAGCTCTTTACACAGTTAGATTGGTGGTGAATTGGTATTTGAGACGGCAATGAATGGGGAAATGTGTCAGGATGGTACACTTCTTTGAAACCCAGTGAACTATGGGTGACAATATGGGATTATCACTTGGAGGCAATAAAGGCTGGCCCGGTCGTGTTTCATGGCTTTTTAATCAAGGCGCAGGACGACCCACAAACCATTCTATGGCGTTTTGTTTTATTATCTGGCAGTGTGGTGGGAAGATTTCATTGGTCACGGCTTAAAGACAAGACACATCAAAGTAAACGGTATAAAAAACATCAAGCTATTTGGTGCCGAAAGAGAGATCGCTGGTGCAACCTCCAGTTAGATCGTTGTTTTCAATTACGTTCAAGCAGCAGATGACCTGGCAACAATTGAGATAGGATCAGAACCTTGGAGAAACTACAAAAAAATGGTGGTTAATGTCTGAATAAGTATAAAAAGAAATGCAAACAACATCGGCGGTGCGAGATGACGTGGTCAGGTCCCTCAGCTGGACAAGTCCGGGTCTTTCGGGCTGAACGGCGTACTTCTGCTTGAGAAAATGTAGTTCCTCCACCTTTCCAGAGTTGTGAATACCGATTTCTTGATTTAATGACATCTGACTCCAGTGCAGGTGTGGATCTGTTGATAAATTCAACGGTAAGTGAATGCAGTATCTTTTTAATCCGTTGAACGTGCTCAGCTGTTACTGTGATTTCCAGCATGAAAACCTCCCGAAAGCCAAACGGAGGGATGTCTTCCACTTCAGCGAAGACATGTGCTACAATTCACCTGCCAAACTAAACTCCCTTTCTTAGTTTGAAAAGCCCAATGTGTTCCACCGAATGTAACATATGATATCTATGTCAATTTGATTTTCCGTGTTATGCATAATACTGATATAAGGAATTGTTCAACTTGAGCAGCTGAAACCTCGTGTCCTAGAGATTGAATTGCAACATTGTCCTTCAAAAAGCTTGACATATCAAAAATCATAGCTTGTAATGTCCCTTGAGGAGCGACATTGACATGATGAGTAACAACAGTTTACCCTGAATGTTTGTTCAATGGGTTGTACCTGATGTGTCTGAGGAGCTGTTCTCACCAATATTCTCAGTGGAATTTCCACCGCTTGCATAAAACCTAATCACCAGGGCATGTGGGCAGTTGGAACTTTCTGCAGAACTGATCGAAGCTTCACAGAGAAAATGGGCTATGCATCAATTTACTACATAGCGAGTGTATTCTATCCTACACTTGCAGCGGTTGGTATCCCTGGTAAGACACTGAAGCTGGCTACTATTTGTGTGGTGCCCTCTTACGCTATACCTGAGAATGGTCGCCTTGATAACTGTCACAGACGCTGCCTCACCTGATGTATACTTACGGAATGAATGGGGTTCAAACAAACGATTTTTGTTTTAAAACGATTGTTTTATATTTTAAATTAAGGGATTTTGAATGATCTTATGTCTGGTTATTTTGTCATTTCGTGATAACAATGATATTGACCTGGCATCTCTCTGAAACGTTACCGGCATGTATTGTTCTAGGTTAGAGTCTGAATCAGGAGACAAACTTGGAAATTTACAACAACCTGAGAGGTCTTTCGGTGAACTTTCCACTTTACTTTCGACACTCAGTTCTTTACAAATCTCAGTAAGCACATGATAAATCTTGTTTTGCAGCAGTCTAAATGTCTCTTCAAATTCAACAATAAACTGAGAAAAAAATCCTTGTTTCCCCGTTGGGGTTCCGTTGCCGTTCTTGGAATTTTTAATTTTAATTCTCTGATTCTACATCCCAAATATATTATGCCTGAAGGAGCAGTCTGCTGGGTCCACTTAATTAACATTCTTCCTTCAGGACCTTCTGCTCTCGTGATGTGCCAAGTCTTGATGACTGGGCGATCATCAGCTCAGCGGTAGGTTGTGGAATTGAGATACCCCGCTGTAAACTACTTGGGAGTTGCCGACGCGACTGTCACTCTAGCCCGTCGTGGTCTTCCAGATGAAGTGAAATTATGGACTCCGGCCGAACTACACTTCCTCGATAAGATTCCAAGTCAGCCATTTATAACATGCGATCAGAGGAACGGGAATGGTTCGACACCATCCAGCGGCTTTGCGAACTTAAAGCGATGAGTTTTGGCACCGTTGAAATAACACCTTTTTTTCCATTTCAGTTAATTTAACGGCGATTGTGATCCTGACGCGGGGAAAATGCGGACTTTCCAAATGTATCACACGTTACCTGGTTGGAATGGCAACAGCCGATGTTGTTGTGGTTGTCGTTGTTGCTATTGTGGAACAGACCAATTATATCTACGTTTATGCCAATTTCCTGCTCATTACTCCGATTTGCGCTCTGACAAATGTAATGAGGGTTGTGGCTATGGACTGCTCTGTTTGGCTAACTGTGGGATTCACTTTCGATCGCTTTATCGCAATTTGTTGTCAAAAACTGCGGGAAAGATATTGCACCGAGAGAACGGGGACGGTGGTTATGGTGACGGTGGTTGTCGTGAGCTGCGGGAGGTGTATTCCGTTTTACTTTGTAGTGGAGCCTGACGTCATAATAGACAACGTTCCAAGGGGCTGCGTCTTAACAGATGACTATTTCACCTCATCGGCGTGGAAAGGATTCGAGTTATTTGACAGTATCTTAACACCGTTATTACCAATCTGTTTAATTCTGGTATTCAATGGCTTGACAGTTAGACATATCATAGCGGCAAATAAAATCCGCAAGGGTCTCCGGAATAGTAGTGAGAATCAGGATAATGAGGTGGAGAAACGGAGAAAGTCAATGGTTTTGTTGTTCGCCATATCAGCCAATTTCATATTATTTTGGATGCCCTATGTATTATCTTCAATGACCTGGCAAGCGCAAAATTATTCTTACACAGACAGATATTTGAATACCCCGACATATATCCTGCAACAGTTTGGATATATGTTGCAGATGCTCAGTATGTGTACCAACACATGTATCTATACCCTGACACAGAGGAAATTCAGGAGCGAGCTGACGACTGGGGTAAAAAACATGGTTACATTAAATGGGAAGCTCTGTAGATAACGTGCAGCTCTTATTCCAACTTGGAGGAACAATGAAATTAAAGTCGTGAACAATTAGTGGATTTGAACGATATGCCACTAATTCCGAGTGTCATGGATTCATAGGCTTATACCCTGACCCTTCGGCCCAACTTGTCCATACGGGCCAAGGTAATAATCTGCGCTAATCCTAATTGCTCGCCTTTTGCCATATCCATCTCAACCTTCCCTGTCTATGCACCTGTACAAATATCTTTTAAAAGTTGCAGTTGTACGTACCTCTACCACCTCTGTCAGATCATTGCTGAAGCCCAACAAATTTGTGTTAAAACCTGAAATTAGATCCTTGTTAACTTGTTGACTCATCATCTCGATATTTTTTCAGGATATCGCAGGTTTCCTCCCTGAATTTACCAGATTCCGTGTCCTTCTCCATGGTAAATACAATGAATCACGAAGGCATGAGCCTGACCATCGGGAATCTGTTATATTCTTCGAAGGCTGCATCATCAATTTAGTTTACTAGGAAACTTGTGCAGAGAATTACGTGTTGCCGTGCGACTGCTGCATTGGTAGATTGTATTGCAGGCCACTGGATTATTGATCTCTGGGACATAAATGTACATCCTTTGGTGGTTACTGGAGAAATTTAACTTAGAACCACAAATCTGATATAAGGATATAAAGTATGAAAGAGCTTGAGAAGTGAAGCCTGTCTCACCCAGAAATGGTTGTGTTTTGCAGTTCTGCGCAGACATATGGTGCGGGGGTTGTTATATCAAAATGTGCCCGTGCTGTACTCATCAATGTCAGTCATTGCAATTAGGCATTGCTGATTGAAGTTTTGTGGGCTGCAATAATCTTATCGATCTGGGCTCTTCACCCAGTGATCTCGTACTTCGGACAAGAAGTTGGGCCAAATACTGGTAAAGAGATGCCGGACCTTTCTCAGATCCATTCTTTCATGCATATTTTGCACATTTCTCCCTTAACTATGAAGACATCCTTTGTATTAATTGCGTATCAGTGAAGTTGTTTTCAAGTAACCACTAATCTCTGAAAAATAATTTGTGTATACAGTTCCAAGAATCTGGCTGAAGATCTTCTCAAATCCCGGCAGATTAGATCACAGAGGTGTTCCTAATCGACCTGATCTTTCCACCTGCTGAGAGAAGCCACCTTTTGTTTCTGACCACCTTCAGCTGAAGAGTTCATTCTGATTATCTTGTATTAACCTCTGAATTTGTAATGTTTTACTGTCATCAATGGCTGCATTGTCACTTGTAGTAGATGCAAATAATTTTACGGCCACCGATGTTGAACGACATGATCTGTAATTAACAGCTTTAACACATGTTGTCTCTTTAAACGACAGGACGGGGTTAACAGGACGCGACCCTTTGACAATAGTCGTAAGATTGGAGGTTATTGTAAAGCGAATTGCACCTGTAATTTCTACCTTTGCTTCTTTAAGCAGCCTGGAATACATTCCATTCAAACATTGAGACCTAACTGATAACAGAACTGATGACCTTGTCAGCAGCCAGCATAATCAAAGACCCCACGCACCCGGGTCATTCTCTCTTCTCTCCTCTTCCATCAGGTGGAAGATACAGTACCCTGAGGGAACGTACTACCAGACTTTAGGCAGCTTCTACCCCACTGTGATAAGACTATTCAAAGGTTCCCTAATACGATGAAATGGACTATGACCTCACGATCCAACTTGCTGTGACTTGCACCTTATTGCACTGCACATTCTCTGCAGCTGTGGCACTTTACTCTGTACTGTTACTGTTTCTATCTGTACTACTGCAATGGACTCTGATCTAACCCAATGCAACTACACTATGTAATGAATCGACCTGTACGATCAGTATGCAAGACAAGTTTTTTTTACACTGTACCTCGGTACAGGTGAGAATAATAAGCCAATACCAATACCATTATCCAGAGTTATCCTTCGAAATATTTCACACGTCGTTTTCAACTAGTTTTCCGAATTCCCGCTTTAATGAAGACGCCGTTACCTACTCATTGAACATTTCGTCACGCTCCACCTCAACAGCTTCGCCAACTTTCTACCTTCCTAGCATGCCCGACTTTGCCTTCACTATCGTGTTTTTCCATATGAATAAAACGTTTCATGATACATGTGGTTTTTCTTTCGTGTAACGTCCGGATTTTCCCACGCACATCACTATCCTGATTTCTGTTTTACTACCACTCGGGCACTTAGAATACTTTTCGAGCTTCCATTCTGCATTAAGCTTTGCCTCCCTAACTCAGCTTTCCCTTTATTGTGATGCCTGACCATTTACAAATCTTGTCATCATTGGAGTTATAAAAGTTTGCTGTCACACATTTTATTCGTTTTTGCGACAATGCGAAATCGAACTTGTTGAACCCTAATGCAGGCTCCCAATCCGAAACTGCGACAATTCATTTCCTTCATTCCTGCTTGACATGTTGAAATCCTCAAGCAGGTTTTTTGTTGCTCCAGATTCCAAAATATGCAGTTTCTTGTGTCTTAATCCTATCATGTCTATGGTTCAGTCCCATTGCACAGTGACCTATCAGTCTTGACCCGTCATTTCCAGCCAACATACCGTGTTATGTTTTAATCCAGTAAACAACTGAACATATTTGGGATCTATCATAATATTGCAAATTTGTCCTTGTCAATGACTACGTTAGATTTAATTGACTTCTAGTGTCATAGAGAGAATCGGCACAGAAAAAATTCTTCGACCCATCGCCTGTCGCCTATCATATTTTCCTGCAGTAATTGGCGATTTATGACAGATGTGTGAAAGATTGTGACTGGTCCCAGTTCAATAAACAAAGGTTTTGGTTCCCCACAGCGAATTGTTCAAGGACCAGGAGACACAGCTGTGGAATGTTCTTCAAATCGTTAGAGGGAAGGAAAGGAAAAGGATCCTTATTTTCAGAAGAGTTATATGCAAATCGCTGCAGGACTGGTTGGAGGAAATTGATTCATTCCGGGCTTCCAAAAAGAAACGGAATGGACTCGGACGACACCATGGTCTTTGCATAAATGGGGATAACATGGGATATCCTGGATTGTGTTGCTTGGAGATGACATGAACTCGGCGGGGCGAAAGGCCTCACTCTGCTCGAGTTTCTTGATTCTATAGTAAAGGCGCCATCATGTTTAAAGATTTAACCAAAAGGATGGAGATACTCTGCGTTGAATCCAAGAACTCATGCGTGCGATGCACGCGTTTGTCGCTGATTTGCCTCCTGACGTACAGATCGGTCATCGAGAGATGTAACGTCAATGGGTTGCCACAGGTCCTCTTATGGAGCACAGGCATTGCGGCCTCGCCATCTCATATTCAATACAAGTATCAGCTGCACTGGCTTTTGACGCAATCGATAGCCTCAGGGACCAGAAGGAAAGGACGAAGGAAGAAAATACAATAAAGAATGATCGTGATGGGGAATGCAGGAAATAATGTTTTACCTTCGCCTTAAATAGTATGAAACAGCGCATATTGGACATACCGCGCACCACCAAACTACGTGAAGATTATATCCAGCTGAAGCAAAGTTTCTTTACCAAAAGAATCCGTACGAAGGGGCAGAGGAAGAAATGTTGGAGGACATAAACACGATTCCTTTAACGAGGGTAAGCTAGGTCTTTGGAATGTGGTGAGTGTGGGAGCACCGCAGGTAGGATTAATGAGGATAAAACAGGTGAAACGTGATAAGTACAGATATTTGCACCGGTAAATCTGGACTCGATGAGCCAAGGGGACTGGTTCAATGCTGTACGGCACCAGATATAATAACCCAGAAAACCGGACGTAAGCGGAGAGATTGTGACAAGAGATGAGACAGATGGACACGGAGACCGAGAAACCCGACCCGTGACCTTCTGTGGTTTCAGTTTGTCTCTGCTTCACTAAAACATTTCTTACCAGTTTAGTACAATGCCTGTCTCGTGACTAATTTTATTCCCCCACCCCAAACTTGCTTTCAGTTGTGTGTAGCTTTTCTGCGTTGAACACATACTGTACGAAAGTAAAACATATTCTATAGATGCTGCACAATAGATTTACAGTTCTCCATAGATATGCCCTATTGTACTGAAGTCTTAGCTTCGGAACTGATCTTTGATCCAAGTTAAATGTGCTTGCTTATATCAATTAGTGTTTCCCTGTGAATTATATGCCTATTTATGTCTGATGATCTTGAGGGTGGAAGACTTGTTATTGTGAAACAACTGTTATCCCTGTCACAGGCTTAGTCAAATTTGACCAAAAATCTCAGGCCGGTCTAACGGTGAGTTATCAGGACAGTTTTGACGGAGTGAGCATCAACGGGCCTTGGGAGGTCAAAGGAGATCAAAGGGAATACCCTCACGTGGTTACAATCATATCTTACATAAAGGAAAGTGGTTGGGCTTTTCGGACGCGAATCCCAACAGGCCCAGCATATCATTGCTATGTGTTTCTCTGGGTCGTATCTTTCGTCTAATTAACCTCAGATCCCGAAATATGGCCTTCTTTCCGTCGTAATATCAGAGGTGGGGATGCGTGCTGATGATTGTCATGTCTTCAATTCGAATTCCCAATTCTCCGAAAATGATGCAGCCTTTACCATCGTGCAGGCATGGTAAAATTCAGGTATGGGAGTGACAAGTGACATTCCATCACAAGGTGTCAGGTACTTGCCATCTGCACCAATGGAGAGTTTAATCACTACCATTTTCTATTAAATGGCATCATCAAGACCGACTTCCGAACTAGAAATAGCCTGGGGGTCATCACTGACTAGAATCCCAGATAAATACCAGTGTAACCGTGCGACTGATCCACTGATATTCCGCAGGGATTCGGACTCCATTAGTGTTCTTGGTCTGGCCGCGGTTTGGGCAACTTCTGGGACTAAACAACGCAAAAACGAAACTATTTGTAATTAATCCTGTCACAATGTTGAGCAAACTCACAGAAATCACAAATTAGGCACACCGATGCAAGACTGGAGTCGTGATACTTCCTCTGGAAAAACACATAACTGTTTATTCCGTCAATTGCCTCTCTCCGAATGGGTACTTTGGGACGGAAGGCAATTGTGCTTCCGGCCTGAAACTGATTTGGGCTGGGGTTACTGGGGTGAACCCTACCTCAGCTTTCGGCGCGGCCCATAAATCGGAGGTTGGCTCGTCCGACGGGAGTCGGTGGGGTTGATAGTTGCGTAAACAGCCTGTCCCTGAAAAAGGGGTGAGGTAAAATGTTAGCGTCACATCTGGCAGTATCTGCAGAATCCCGTAGAGGCCTGTGTCTTCTTGTAGCTCAAGACCTTGGGCTAGGAATCCCAGGTACTTAGCTTTATGGCCCTCATTAACTGACAGGGTAAGTTGAGGGGACACCAAGCCTGATTGATACCATAATTTATTAGGCTCTTGAATGAGAAGTGCTGTACCCTCCTGACCCGCTATTCCCACTGACATAGTGACAGTAACCATGCTATTCAGGTAAGGAGCACTTGAAACCCCTGAAGGGTCATACGCTAGAGTCACATGTGGGTCAGGGGCCTTCAAGGGTGGGTCAAAATCTCTGTTCGTGAAGTGCAAGGTACACCACGGAAGAGGCTGCTGAATTCAGATCCTATGGGGTATGGGGCCGTTAATGGTAATTCCTTCATCCAGGCATTTTATTTTGAGCTGGAGGGAGCAGAGAAGGTCCCTTCCGGCCAAATTAAACCCTGGGTCTGTGGCTACTGCGAATTGGACATTTCTGATCTCCAAATCGCAATTGTAATAGTTCAGTTCATGGGTAGGACATTTCCTGTCCCTCAAGCCGGCTCAATGAAACCGCAGCAGTGGACAATTTAAAATCATGCTGGGCAATACAAGGAGGTTCGGGGGTAGAGGTATTGGCGCCCGTACCTATTATAAAGAGGATCGGTTTTCCCTCAACTAATAAATTGACGATAAATTCATCGTCTGGGTTATCGGGTAGAACAGGGTACATGGGATGGCTATTCCCGACAGCTAGTCAGGCAGCAAACAGTTTGCTAGTTGAGAAAGGTTGTCGTTTACCGGGGGGTCTGGCCTGCCGTTGGCAGTGGGGTAGGTCCTGCCTCAAATGGTGAGATGCCGCACAAAGGGAGCATCCTGTCAAGCTGACGGTCGCCGGTGCAGGTTGTTAGGGTCCCCTGGGTCCTAGGTAATTACGAGGGACCAGTGATGGCGCGTGAGTGGGTCTGTACGCTGGGGCTCTTGGAACGTTCGGGATCATTGGATACCCTTTTTCAGATCGGTCAACCCCTCTTGGAAATCTAAACTGTGATTCCATTTGATACCTCTATTATCGGGGTGGGGCCGAGGTGATCTTTGGATTATTTCGGCTTTTACCCTTGTGGCTGGCGAATCGCTCCCGTTATTCCAGAAGTGGACGAGGACCCTCCTCAGGGACTTGTCGTGTATGGTCAGGCCAATTTATCTTATTCGCCCGGATAGCTGATAACACTCCCTCAGGAATACATTGTAGAAGGAAGGCGTTAAACAGAGGGGTGGCATTGCCTTTGTTATCAGTAGCGTCCCCCGCACAGATCCCGTAAAGAGAACAAAAATGGTCCAAAATATCTGACCGTCCGCGCCCTGTTTCGGTCGGCATTCTAAAATCTTAGTTATGTCAATAGGCTATGGAGGGTTTTGCAAAAGGTAGTTCTAATGGTTGCTTACGTGGTCCTGAAGCCGGACGGCCGCCTGAAAGGCTGTGCAATCTGCATAGTTTCCCGGGTGTTCGTTCCATCGTTCCGCCTCATTAGTTGTAAGGGATATGGAACAAGGACTGAAAAGGTCTTGGGGGGTGGCCTGGTACCTCCGAATTGTCCCAATCACATAATCTATAAAATCCTCTGGGCTGGTTTTAAGATTGGGCGCCTGACTCAGTATTTGGCACATTTCCTGAGGCTTCCAAGGGATAGAGGTTTGGATCGCAGGATTAGCGCTCACTTGGGCTGGATCGGGATTAGGAAGACTCCTGTTGGGGAACTATCTTTCAGCCTTGGCTCCCTTCAGCTCATTCAACTTAGGTGGCGGGCCGGGATCTTCGGGGTCGTCATTATCTGTGGTAGAATCGGAGTCATATTCGGTGTCCGTCTTATGATCTACTAAAGGTCTGTCCCTTAGGGAAAAGTTCCGTCGCTTGTCTATGGCTTTAGTATTCGTATATTCCTATACCATTCGTATGTGGGCTTTCGCTCTGTCTCAGTGATTTCTAGTTAGGGACGCACTCGGGCCATGGAATTGTCCTTGGGAGGGATTTGGTGCTGAGAGCGGAGCGGTTTGCGAACGAGCATTATATGGAGGCGGCATGGTATTTCGGGAGTAGATGGGGCTGTGGGTCAAGCATCCAATCCTCCTCATTTCGTCAGTCTCATTACATTGGAACAACAGGGGCACGCCAGACATGGCTGGTGGTACCTTCACTTTATCCTTTTTTTCTACTTCTCTTCCTACATTTTTCGTTATTCTTCTGATATACCGTTCTGCCATCGGCTTCCTTCTGCTTCTCTCAGCATTGTGGTCTCCACACTGAGACTTCAGAATTTCCCAACTCGTGAGATTTCCCTTTTCATGACATACACTAATCCCCTTCTATGTGCATTCTGTTGCCAACTACTCTGTTTCGATCTATTTGTTAGGTCTCCGGAAGTTGTTCTACAAGTAGACATAAATATTTTCCATTTTTCTCCTGTATTGCACTCCCAAATCGCCTTTTCTGCCTTTCGACACTTATCCGCATCCCAAGTTTCCCCGAGTGGTCATATTTCATGTATCGATTTCTTATTAAGGCATGACGATAATTTACGGGTTGTTCTCAGTTTTCGGTTCGTCTTTACATAATTTAGATAGTGGGGTATTGGACACAGACGTATCGAGAGTTTCTTCCTTTTTTCGACCGTAAGGTACAAATCGCTATGGTTATCTATAAGATCGGTCTCTTTCCTTCAGCCACTGAAGGTTCCTGACCTTCCCATGGGAGATTTCCCCTCTTAAGAATCGGTCGAAGGCAGGGTGGTAGCGTCGAAGAACCGATCTCAAAACTTAAAACTCAAATCCTTAAAATTCACAACCTTAAATCCCAAACTGGGGATTCACTTCCCAAACCCAAAATAGGAGACTCAAACCCCAAACCCAAAGCTGGGGACTCAATCCCCAAACTCGAATCTGGGGACTCAATCCTCAAACACAAAGCTGGGGACTCAAACCCCAAACCCGAAACTGGAGACTCAATCCCCAAACCCGAAACTGGGGACTCAAACCCCTTTCCTTTATTTTTCACTGAGATTAGAATAGTTCCATGATGAGGACAGATTGGATACGCTCAGCTTGTATGAGAGTGAGGTGTGCCATGAAAGAAGTATATGAAATTGTGAGTGGCATAGAGAGGGTAGATGGTGAACATATTTTCCGCGTTGTATCAAAAACAAAGGACTTATTTTAACGTGAGATGACGGAGTTTTAAATGGGAACTGAGAGGTAAGTTACTTCCACAGAGAGTATTTGACATCTGGCATGCACTGCCGGGGAAAGCGATGGGATCAGACACAATCACTGCGTTCGAGGCATTGAGGCAACCACTTTGTTATGGAAGGAACAGAAGGATGCAGTCCCAACGCGAGCAAATGGTTTCAGTTCATATGGACAAAAAATCGGCAAAGTTCTGGAGGGAGGAAGTGTCTCTGTAATGTAGGACTTCATCAGATCGTGACTCTCTGACCACCCTATTTGTCGGTGTTGCTAATTTAAGGTACCTCAGGACTTGCATGTGAAAGTCCCTTTCTTCCTTAAGACTTCCTCAGGCACTAACATCTACGCTCTATGCCCTACCATTTATTCAACGCCTAAATTGCATCACCTCTCACCAACCAGGATTAAATTCCATTTGACATTATACGATACGATTCGTTAACCCAATGGATGCCGACTGATTCCTGAATGCTTCCAGCGTTTTCATTTTTATTCCTTCCCCGCAGAGGCAAACATTTAACGGGGACAATTGTTAAACAATGTGATCTGACAATCGCACGGATGTTTGCATGTTGCCCCACTTCATGATTGTGGAAATTGCCATTGGAAATGCATGCGTTCTGCCGCGTTGCTCTTTCAAATGATGTTTCCTATAAAGTTGAAACATATCAAGGGCAACTCAAACTTGGCAGAAAGAGTCACATGAACACTCCACGCTGGGAATAACATAAGTGTACAGAACCGAGTTGGATACATGTTCTGCAATACACCGGGGCACATTGTCCGTATAAATCTTGAACCAAGTGGAATCAGAAATTCGCGGTGTCAGGGAAACTTTACTTTTTTAATGATTTTGCGGATATTACAATGTGTGTGTGAAATGCTCCAATTAGTTCTTTACTGAAACTTACAGATGGATAAAATAATGCTTCTGTTTCTGTGTAAAACATGATTCTGTCATTTAAAATAATGATACTTTATGAAAGTGTATTTGATTGGATTTCATGGCTTCAAACAACACCGGAATTGATGATTCGGCCAAGGCCCTTCAACCAACAAGCACACTATCCCGCACCAATCACCGTTGCATAAACTGAGAGAGCTGTCGCTTCACAGCATCAGCGAACTGAGTCAATTCTGACTTCCGCTACTATTGGATGGAGATTTCCCGTTCTCTGTGTGACCGCGTGCGTTTTTTCTCAGGTGTTAAGGTTTCACCCCACGTCGCAAACTGTCCGGGTTGTCACCTTGAGTGTAATTATATGACAGAATCAGAGGTCGAGGATGAATGAAAAGTTAATGGGAAAGAAGTGAGAATAAAATAGTCTGGTGCATTATTAGTCTATAATGCGTAGTTGGTTTTCGGCCCGGACACGGTGAGCAGATGAGACAGTTTCTGTGTTGCATCTCGCTCTTGCGATCACGTTTAGTTCTCCACAGTGCAACGTTTTAAGAACATAAACCAATCGTTTTGTGCCTGGATTAGAAACACGGTAATCCGTGATTGTCACTACAATCTACGTATGGATTGTTGAGAGTAATCCGGTGGAGTTCACTTTGTCGGTAACCTGTGGAGGATAACAGGTAGTTGGTGTGGACAGCCACGGCACGGATGCTCTAGGGTGTGGCAGATACGTCGAAGTGAAGCAGTGGAGTTCACTTTGTTCCTTGACCTGTAGAAGAAAACAGGTAGTTGGTGTGGACAGCCACAATACTCTCTATTTTCTCTCTGCGTCTACGTTTTGTTTCCAGATAACAGTGGTTGTTGAAGAAGCCTTTACTCATGTTTCACCTTATGGCTTGCTGAACTGAACTTTAAGAACCATTCCTG
>JARFYF010000064.1:211851-222068 GCA_030265395.1 Rhina ancylostomus
AGGACCCTCACTATCCGAGAAATAGAGTTCTCGTTACTAGCATCAGAGAGTATGGAGACCCACACACTCACGGATCCAGGAACGGATTCTGCCCCCAAATCATCAGATTTCTGAATGATCCATGAACAGTTGCTGATTGTTGCTATTTATCTATTTCATAACGTATCGTAGTTTTATGCTTTTGCACTGCACTGCTGCGGCAAAACACACATGTTTCAAAGAAGGCACCTGTATTTATTACATTTAAAATATTTTAGCACTGTCCACTCATTCTTTCCTCATTACCTATTAAAAACATTCAAAGGACTGGCATGAGGTCTATCTACTTGGAGGTAAAACGTTATGAAGGAATGTATTGGCAAAAATCTCATCTCCACCCGAATCTGCCCCATCTTCAACAATTGAGAAACAATCTGTTCAAGCATCCAAAGGAAATGTTAATCGTTACATATTACGTGAATATAACATTGTTCAAATATTAATATTAATATATTAATCTCGTGCCACTTCCTGAATGAGAACGTTCATCCATTTCTAGCCACCAAACCAAATAATATTGAAGGCTAAGTTTTACTTTTCTGTTAAGGATTCTCACAAACCGAAACCCCACAATATTTTCCCCAACATTATTCTTCCTATTTCTATTCAGCAGTATTGACTCTAATGTCGGTCATACTTAATTCCACACCCCCTCCCCATAGATGACAAACCATCTTGTCTTTTTATCACGGCCAGAGTATGATCCTCTGGAACTTTATTGTGTGCAACGTGCTGCAGAACTTTTGCATTGGATATGTTATAATCCGACTTTTTGCGAATGGTAAAAAAAAAGAAATGATTATCTTCTACATTGAAACGCTTACCATTCCACTTTGCATTTTACAACAAACGTGATGGCAATTTACATTCTCTGTCGTAGAAACTGTGATCTCTCCAAGTGCTTCACCCGGTATCTGATGTACATGGTTGTCGCAGAATTAATGGTTATGATATTCAACGTAATTCTCTCTGAGATTGAAGATAGTTGTTTTCCATATTCATTCCTGAACTGTAGTATTAACCTGTCTCTATTTTCTGTTTCTATTGATTGTCATGTTTAATTAACCGTGGCGTTTATCGTTGATAGATTCGTTGCTATTCTTTGCCAACGTTACGAACAAGACATTGCGCAGAGAAAGCAGCTGCGATGGCGGTGACAGTCGTGTGCCTCTTAAGTCTTTCACAAAATGTCCTGCCATACTTTAATTATCAACCTCTCGCAAGAATTGAAAAGTTCATGTGGTCCTGCGTACCAAAACAAGTTTCCATGCTTTACCCATAACACGTTTGTGGATAGGTAAAATTTTATTCTCTGTTTTGTACTTTGTTATGGCTGTGTTTTTCAACTGCCTGAAAATTTGGCGCATCCAACAGAGTGAGGAGCAGTCGTCGAGGAAGAGAGAACTTTGGTAATAACACTGATGCAGAGATAACGAATCGAAGTTATTACTCTCTTTTCGGCTTATTTTATCCTTCTCTGGATGATGCATCCCGTTTCTTACTTATCCAATCAGATTGCCAGTTTTCAGGACCCGTTCACCAATGTCGTCATTTGCTGCAAACTTCTCAGTTCTTACATAAACACGTTTATTCATGCAGCATCCCAGATCAAATTCCGAAACGAACTGAAGAATGTAATTAAACGTCCGTTGGTACTCTTCCGTAATAGAATAACGGAAGGAAAGGTTAATTACTCTGCAAGTTAAAAACTATACAATTGTCGATATTTATGTGTCATATAATTTAGATGTGCATAGTTGAAACTTCAAAGAAAATCACAACTGAACTGTTTATCGAATGTATGCATACTTGCAGTAGATGGAAACTTTCATTGTGGTCACTTGATCTTGATTCATTTCCAGGCGACTATTCTAACATGTATAATGCGCTATTTTTATATAATGGCTTCATAGATGGTAATAACCAAGAGTCAGAGACGGCGAACATGTTCAAGTTTTAAACGTTCCCTTTCATCCCTTACAATTGATCACCTGTCCCAGTAATTTTACTGCTGGACTCAACCGAAGGGATAGTGCTGTAAAGCGACAGGCACACCAGTGCAGGCGTTTGAAATACGCTATTACAGCGCCAGCAACCAGTGTTCAATTCAGGTCGCCATCTGGAATGAGTGTTTACTTTGTCGCCGTGACTGCCAGGGTTTCCTCCAAGTGTTCCTCTTTCCTCCCACATTCCAAAGATGCACGGGTTCAGATCTATAGGCATGCCATGTTGGTGCCGTAAGCGTGACGACACTGAACCGACGTACCCCAAAACATTCTACGTATTTCACCGTGTGCTTGAATGTAGATATGACAAATAAAGTAATCAGAAAATCAAGTTTCCTCTTATTTCTATAAACGAAGGCAAAAGTATAGATAATTTTGGGCCCGACAATGCAATATTCCGATGGCTTATTGGTCGAACCCTTCTTCCTTGGGGGGGGGTGCATTCTTCATGTCTTGTCACGCTGAAACTGAGTAGAAAATAATCTGCTTTCAAAATCTTGTGGATATCTGGAAATGTGTGCCCCAGAGAATGATGGAGTGCGGATCATTGAAAATGGTGTGATATGATACAATGAATAGCTTCTGGAGGAGCTCGGTACGTCAAACATGATCTGTGGAGGAGAAGGGATGTTTGATGTTGCCTGCCAAGTCTCTGCATGGGGACTGAGAATATTATGAAATATTACCTATCTGCAGTGTCAGGGCCTGCAGTGGCGAGACAAATGTTAATAGGTGATACGTGGAACTATGTCGCATGGAAACAAATGGGCAGATGAAACCAGACGTGGAAGGGTTTTTCAGAACAAGAGTCTGATGTGTGATCTGGCAATGACAAGCGACAAATGTTACTCGGAGCCCTCTGGGGGAGACAAAGTTGTATGTTAGTGTTTGAGGCTTGGAGGTGATAAATGCAACAAGAAAACGGAGTGCGGAAAGGCATATAAAACAAGAGGGTTCAGAGAATAGGAAGTGGAGGCCAGAGGAGAGCAAACGTAGGCAGGTAGTTGCGTTAGAAACTGGCAGATGGAAATGACAAGTGTACACAATTGTCGACCTGCAAGATTGGGAAAGGAAAGCATGTGTGAAATGAAATAGGGAAATTTACTGTGAATGCCATCGGGTTGTAACTACCCAAGTTGTACAGGAAGCGTTGTTCTTTAAGTTCGCCTTTGGCTTCACCCTGACTGTAAAGAAAGCCGAGGACAGACAAGTCAGTGTATGGCTGGGAAGGGGAGTTGAAGCGGCATGTTGCCGGATGTTCAATATGTCTGTTCGGGACAGAAAGCAGGTACGCTACAAAAAGGATGCCAAGTCTATGCTCAGTGTTGCCGATTTAGTGCTTGTCACAAAGTGAGCGCCGAACTTAATAAACGAGGTTGTACTGAGTGCATGTGAATCGTTGCCTCACGAACTGTGAACCGAAAAAATTGTGTAAATATGAGTTAAAGAGAGCTGTTCGTCGTTCAACTCTCAGTCAGGCATGTTGCTAGGGTTTGGAATTATTGAGCACTGCAGATTGGACTAATTGTAACTGCGCGTGTGGGTGGAGGCATCATAAGTTTCAAGATGGCTCACTGGGGAAATAAAGTGTCCCGCTGTTCATCCGCTGCTCGTGATGTTGCAGTTCGACCCAATGAAGAGCTCGGAGACAAAGCGAAAGTGCGCAGAGTGGACGCACAGAATAAACAGAATTCCTGGCAAGGGCAACATAAAGAGTGTCCGATGAATCATATAAAACACATGCACAATGGAGTGTCGGATCCGAGTTCACGTTCTAATTTATTCCTTGTTTTTGTTGATCAATCACAGTAAACTTTAATCTCACGGTGTACAGGTCAACAATCGACAATGCAGGTAATAATTCTATTGCTGTTTATTCACCTGTTGAATCGGTTTCTCGGTCTAAAACAAACCAATTTTACAGTGAGGTCTGGAACAGAGGTCTGATGAGCCGCAATAAGAGGTCTTCCGAATTACTGAAGGAAGAAAAAGCGGTTTTACATTTTATTTACAGAGCTTTCCATTTAAGGTAAAAACGTTTATCACTCCATTTTTCAGCTCCTCCCTGAATTTCTTCTGGGTCAGTCCATAGATACAGGTGTTGCTGCAGGTACTGATGAACTGCAACATATACCCAAACTGTTGCAGGATAAATGTCGGAGTGCTGAGGTATTTGTCTGTGTAGTAATAGTTTTCAGCTTGCCAGGTCATTTTTTGTACAACATTGGGTGTCCAAAGTAAAATAAAATTTGCGGAAAGAGCAAACAACAATATCATTGACTTTCTCCTGCTTTCCACCTCTGTATCCTTCTGATTCTCACTGTGGATCCGGAGTCCCTTGCGGACTCTATTTGCTGCAATAATGTGTCTGGCGGTTAAAGTATTAAACAGCAGAATTAAACCGATTGGTAGTAACGGAGTCAGGATGGAGTCAACTATTTCCAAGGTTCTCCACAAGGGCGAAGTAAAGTACTCAGGTTTTAGAACACAACGCAATGGATCTACTGCAAAGTAAGATGGAATGGACATGGCATAGGTTACTGCATACACTGCTACGATCACCATTGTCGCTTTTGTCTCGGTGCAGTATCGTTTCCGGAGGTTTTCACAGCAGATGACGACATAGCGATCGAATGTGAAAGCGACCGTCAACCATACTGAACAGTCCATGGTTGCGACACTCAAGACAAGTAACACAGAACATCCAGGAGTTCTGAACAAGAAATGAGCAAACAAATAGATGAGATTAATCTGCTCCAAGATAACACCAACGACAACAACCATCAGATCTGCTGCCGCCATGGCCACCAGGTAGCGAGTGATGCATTTGGAGAGGCTACACTTTCCGCGGGACAGGATCACAATCGCTGTTACGTTAACTGAGGAAAATCAGAAAATATAAATTTCATTCCAAAAGTTCAATGCGAAGAATAATGATCAGGATCTGGCCACTGCCTGGAGTCACCAGCAGGGTACCGCTGCACCTGCACCGACCTAGATGCGGTGGATTAACGATAAATTTCCGCTAGGAATATTGACCTGAGGACCCACAAGTCACGCGCTGAAATCAACCCACAGGCAGGAGAGCTGGAGAGCTTCGTTTGTACTAATAGCAGGGCACCCTCGGGCGCTTCTGTTTAAGTAGTGTGCAGAGGGCCAGTTAAAATTCTATCTGGTCGCCAAGTTGAGGGCGTTGAAAATAGTCCCTGTTGTTTTATTGGGATTGGCGACAAAAGGGAATGGAACCTGCAGTGTAGTAGTTTGATTTAATACGTTACTTTTATACCGTTTGAAATTAACTTAGTTCAGTTGGCTGAATTTATTAATGCATGTTCTTTCAAAAATCGACGATTTTACCACTGATTAGGGCAAATACTTGCAAGCGACGTAAAAGCCTTCTTCCTCAACAGGTGTCAAACCGCTTTTTGGGACACTGGCAGACAGACATTTTCATAATCCCTGCTAAAATGAGACGACACTCTGTGACGTTGGGGCCTTACAGAACAGAGATACCATAGAGATGTCGTGAACATGGAGAATTGTACGGTGGACAATATCACTCGTGCGAGCGGGCATCGCACTGGAGGTGAACAGGAGGAATTGTCAGGTCAAGCGGGATCAATTAAACAACCGCAGGATTAAACATGCTCAAAGATAATCTGTCAGAAGTTGTAAACAAGACATCACCATTAACCTCTACATAATCAATGATATTTCACTTCGATGGTAAAAGTAGAAAACGATAAATGAAGCATCCAATAAAAGGTGAGATGAATGCAATATGACACAAATTATACTCCCTCTTCCTTCAGGGAGAAGGAGCTGAAGGTCGCGCAGTCAGTGGTGGAGAAATGGTTGCAGATACTAGTTAGAGGACAGGACTATGATTACAGATAAATCACTGACAGACAAAACGTCTGAAAAAAACATATTGTTTGATTGGATTGATAGAGCTTTTCCGCTCTCAGTGAAGACCAAATAAACAGCTGATGCTTCTTGATGGAAATCCAAATGGTACATACCAAGGTGGGATAGAGGAAACGTTCAAATTGGAGATACTTCGAGATGACGATGGCATTTGGACGTGATTGGACGAAGGTATCAAAGGCTGCTGAAGCTACATTTTTTTCTCCAACCAACAAAGCGAATGTGTTGCCTTCTGCCAGACAATCGAATTTGGGATTTTGTTTTGAATTACACGGACTTTCGTAGTGCCGGTGCATTTGTCGTTTCATCAGCTTGGCATGACAGCAGAGGAAAAATTTATTTAGACGGAGAGTCAAAAATAGGTGGTAATAGTTTGGGGCTTAATCGAACACTGTCATATTTTGACAGCAGGTGATGTTCATACAGAGTCTTCCCGACTGTACACGTTAAAAATATCTCCGGTATTCGCCAGACTTTAAAAAAAACATAAATTTGCCTTATGTTCACACATTTGTAATACGATACTACATGCAAGTGCACCGAAACATCACTGTAGTTCCCATGTACAATTAAACCATTAGCGTAAGTGACGTTTTAAAATGAAATAACAGCGTCGTTTTATTTGCAGTGCATACTGACTGAAATGTTGCAATGGTCTGAACAACTGGACAGCAAGAAGCGGCTGTTGTACGTTGCCACAAGCGTACTACAAAGACGGAGTCACCTTACCAGGAATACCGACCGCAGCAAGCACAGGATAATATGTTCTTACAATGTTGTAAATTGTTGGATATCCCATTTTATACCTTATGCAGCGATCTGTTCGACAACTCGTTCGAACTGCCTACATGCACTGATACAGGAGCTGTTATACACCAGGAGAAAGGTACAGAGAGCTAATTAGTGACTACTTATGTCACATTAGCAGTGAGTCACTGAACAAACAGTGTGAACTATTTTTTACTTAATATGTCATTGTGTAACATAGTTAACTCTTCGAGGGATATTATAAGCAGCTTAATTTAATGTTGTTTGGAAATAGTTTCAATGGAAAACTTCGCACGTTTTGTTCTGTACAATGTAGTTCAAACCGTTTGTTCATACATTTTTGTCCATCGGTTCGTTCACTTGATATAACCATCTCCTTCAATTACTGAACAATTATAACACTGATGGAATCACATGCACATGTAAGATGAAGCGAGTTTAATGTCGCAGATGAAATGACGAATAATACGTATTCCTGAGAGAGGATTATTCAGCCACCGTCTTGCCGTCCGGCGGATTTCATGCTGGAAAGGGACAGCCACGGGCGGATGAGATATACAATAACAGTTTTACTGCATTCCCGTATAGCTCATAACATGAATCATCTGTGAGCGGCTTGTGATGCTCTGTACAGTCATCCAGTTGTCAGGAACCTTGGTGCAAAGTGCACCCAGACTGAGAACAGCGCTTTACAATAAAAGAATGGTCAACTTTGCCAACTCACTTTGCATCCATGAACGTTGATGCAGCCCTTATATTTTATGATAACTTTATTTGCCTGCATTACATTTATGAATGCTTCATGGATTCTGATTCTATCGTTAATTCTCCA
Organism: Rhina ancylostomus; assembly: GCA_030265395.1. Taxonomy (NCBI): domain Eukaryota; kingdom Metazoa; phylum Chordata; class Chondrichthyes; order Rhinopristiformes; family Rhinidae; genus Rhina; species Rhina ancylostomus. The sequence continues at coordinate 219,424 of JARFYF010000064.1, forward strand.
GGTAGTGTGCCGTCCGAGCAAAACTTCCCAGCAAAAGCGATAAACTTCTTTCCCACCTTCATACCTATCTGTTTCTCGCCACATGACCAAAAACCTATGAAAAACTTTCTCTGTCTCTTTCTTCGCTTGTGAACAATATTCATGAATTTATAGTGTCAGAGAACTACTTATTTAAAATATGCTGATCACATATACACAAAACAATCAAATGACGATGGATTTTGTGCGCAATGCGCACCCGGTTTACACTCTCCCTGAAACTACTTCATTCATTCACTATGTGGATGTGCTTCATTTTCGACCTTTCGTCATCGTGTCTCCAACGTGTCTTTGGATTTATCCAATTTCCTCTCACTTTTCAATTCATTGCTAAAATGTTTTTGGAATTAGATTATATTAAGATGTATTTCAGCGCCTTTTCATCGGCTTCCTTTTGCATTCCGTGAACTCGTTAGGCACTGTTTGCCCCAATCATCAGTTAATCATCATCAATCCTGAAATCAGTCCTGGGCATAATGGAGATTTCATAATTATATGTAACATTGAATATTACAGCACAGTACAGACACTTCAGCCCAAGATACTGTACAGACATTTTATCATATCTCACCATTCCCTCCCAGATACCCTTGCTCCCATCTATCATTCATGTTGTAAAGAAAGAGTTAAATTAGCCAAACGTCATTTCAGATTCATCCTAAGCATGTGCAGTACTTCTGGCACAAAAAATGGTGTCAGGTCGGAATATGGGAATGTATTGAAAATTTACGGGAGTACAGATGCACGTCCTTGAGATTAGATACCGGTGAATGATGTTATCTTCTTTATAGTTCTGTTGTCTCCGTTTCAAGGTTAGATGATTTGGCCGAAGGTCGCAAGCGGCAATAGTTACAGGCTGGTACCACTAACGAATGGAAAAGTACCAGGGTAAAGGTTATGTTAAGTGTTTGAAGGGCTTAAAAGGGGGCACCATCTTTGTGCAAATCAGGACCTTCCCTTAGGCTGGATGGCAACCGCTGCTAAGAGAAGGCTGCGTGAAAGGCTCTTAGACACCTGAGGTTCCCTCTGGCATTATATAGATCAGTTCATTGATTGGTTGATATTATGTTGCTTCCTTCTGTATTTTAATTATTCCTCCTCCTTTCTGTATTTTTATTCTTCATATAACTCTGATAAAGTAGATTCCATAACTTTTAACACGTGTACAGTGCTTCCTTTGTTTGCAAATATCTCTTGCTGCTGAATCAGGAAAGACCAAAGAACGAATTTTAAAATATTTTCGTTGAAAAATTGGCTTTGTCGCAGGATTCAGTGTAATGTTTCGCAAACAACGTGATGTACCCCCAGGCGAGGCTGAGTTTGAGATACAGAGGTAGACAGACAACACTCATTGTTTTGCAGTATTGACCAAAATATTGTCTGCCTCTTGCTCTCCCACGTGTTAGAGAGCTGAGATGGAACGCAGGAGTGGTGACGTCCCGTGCATTGTAGCCACTCTGATAAATAAGGTCGGGTTACCCAAACAGGAGTGTTGGGAGACGGTTATCTGTTCTGGCTGTGCGCCTTGTCAGAAACAGTATGACTTGCGACACGCAGCTGAGAAACGGCTTGCCACTCTACGTTGCAAAGTGTTAACCCCTGAAATGTAAAATTCATGTTAACTGAATCGACTAAGTCCGCTCACGAACGGGCCGACAAAGCGAAAACCCATCAAACCACCTGAACCTATAAATTAATTAAAGCGCACCAGGGAGATTGGGCAAGGCTGAAGATCAGGATCCGGATCCTGTCATAGTTGGGACATTGATGGCCAAGGGTTGGGACCCCGACAGCTGGGATAGCAATGCATGGTATGGCCCCGACACTCGGCACGGCGATGGCACTGAAGATCTGCCACGGAGTATGTGCAGGGCTCTACACAATAAACACTGACAGTAAATAAAACGGCAGGCGGAAAGAGGCACAACAAGAGAGAGTGGCCAGTGCATGGAAGTCTGAGGAAAAAGGGGTCAAAAGGGATAAATATGCGGTAAAGACTGGGGAATGCCTTGCCGCATGATTACCTCGCTTGTGGTACACAGGTACTAGTACAGTGCCTATGTTCGGGGAGGAGACTTGTTCTCTCCTTCTGTACAAAGTCGTATTAACAACTAGATGCGGAATGAGAAAAGGGAGCCTGCAGATTTGTTTGCCCGAGTTCGACGCGCAGTAATGAGGAATTACCTCGCTGCAGTGCAGCTTGGCACACAATTTTCGAGGGAACCATGACACTCCAATCTGCAGTTACGCAAACAGGGATTTAATGTATATTAGGGTGGTATGGCCCAGTTGATTCAGGATCGCATGAACAAATTAGTTAACACGATTAAACGAGGTCATGTTGGCTCCTTTCGAACCGCAAGCTGGGCAGCCCTTGGGGGACGCATTTGAAAATATGTAGGGGCTGAGGCAGATTGATGAGGGGAAAGTGAACGTCAGGGCTTTCAGGTCAAACTCTTTTCGTGTCTCCGGACCGATCACAATCCCTCTGTTTCTCTCTCTCTCTCAATACATCCGGCCACGTCTCTTTCTCCGTCTCTCTCTCTCTCTCTCTCTCTCTCTCTCTCTCTCTCTCTCTCTCTCTCTCTCTCTCTCTCTCTCTCTCT
>JARFYF010000064.1:235652-260298 GCA_030265395.1 Rhina ancylostomus
TAATCAGTCCAGCATGGAATCCATGTGCTGGACAACAAGGCATTAATGGAGCCAAATTGAGGGCCAGAACTCAGAATTATGACAGTAAAAATAGTGTATAGTGGAGTGAGTGGTTAGTAAATCTCAATTTCTGTTTACTTTTCTCTCCCCATATTTACAATTAACCATTACTCACCTGTTGCAGATGCGTCAGCGTGAAGCTTTGCATGTGCTATGAATGGATTTGAAATCTCACCATTTCTACCGTTCCATCATTGAAATGTCTCACTGTTGACTCGCCGACATGTTGCACAATCTGGTAACTCAAAATCTCGAAACTCTGTTTGAGGGAAAACGGCTATTAATCGATTTCAAGCTGTCCCGGGAGATTTTTACCTACAAGAAGACACTGCAGAGATCACAACGCAGAAGCAGTGAAAGATACACAAACTCCATGGCCCATATGTGCTCAGTGCTGCTAAACCGAACGCTGGCAAAATGGTGCGTTGCAGATGCAGCGATTGTTATTTGCATGCCCGGCAGAGCCTGATTGGAGATTCCAAAAAGAACCGTTTAGTTTAGGCAGTTAACTTGGATTTTGAAAGTTATTCATCCATGCGGAACGATACTAAATTAACTAGTGTAACTTCTTTGCGGCCAGCCCTCGATGCCAGAGAAATTTGTTAAGGACGCTTGTCCTGAAAGCACTTTCAAAAGCAGCATCTGTGCTTTATAACATTAAAACAGTAATTGCACATCTAAAGTTATTTGTTTTCGGAGAACATTCTGGAATGCGATTGCTGGGTGAAAGCTGCTTAATAAATGAAGTTTGAACTGCCGAGAGGCGAATATTGCGCATTTAAAACACCTGGAAACTTGTGAACTTTGAGGAGAATGTTCGAGTGTATGCAATTGATACGTATTTACTCGCTGGAGTAGAAGAACTAAGTTTCTTTTCGTGCAGCTTCTGTTCCGCCGTCAGGATGTACACATTGATTCAGTTATGTCCTTGGGACACTGCCAAGTCTCGTTTAAACATTCACCAGGCTCAATGCCCTTGAAATCTTTGACTCTGTCTTATCCTCATGCGCATGGCGTTTCCTCTGATCAGATGTGACCAGTTTATTTCAGGTTCATCATCACCACGACCCTGAAATCGTAAAGTCACCCATCCTCTCGAATTTACTCCTCCAATTTTCTTTTGTGTGTTTCATTCTGAAGCTGGTGGGGGACATGTGGACGAATGGCTCTGTCGTCTTGGTTATTATTCCACCGCTCTGAAACAAGTCACTGTTCCGTTGGTAAAACAACCTTATTATTCAGTTAAGCTGATTTGAACTCAAATAGTGGAACCACATTTCGGTTTAAATCTCAACACCTCCCTTGCAGGTGGGGATTGCCATTTTGCTGCGAGGAAAACGGGGATGTATCAAAATGCATTAGTCGTTTCCTCGTGGCTATGGCGTCGGCAGACGGCCCGGCCTTCATCCTCGGTGTCCTTTTATTGAACACTGGGAATAATTATTTCACACTCACATTCTTAACCCTTACCCCAGTGTGCCCTGCCGCGGCGTGGCCACAGAAGCGTCTGTCTGGTTCACGGAGATGTTCAGCTTTGATCAATTTACGGCCATGTCTTGTCAGAATCTGACAGTCAAGGACTGCACCGAGGAAACAGCAGCTGTGGTTATAGGTTGCAATGATGGTGCTGAGTTGCATAATGAACATTCCCAGATATTTGCTGTTTGACCAGTGGTATATGGTGGACAATGGTCCGCGCGGGTGTGCTTGAATACAGAAGTTCTTTAGTTCATCCACGGGGACCGCATTTCACAAGGTCGAACTTACGGTAACAGCTTGTGCTTCTCACTTTCTGTTGCTGTTGTTCAATTCCCTCACTGTCAGACATATTTCCCTGGCAAGTTGATGCTGCATGGAACTCCGGGGTTTGAGCAGTGGAGAAAACCGGAGCAATCCACAAATGGAGAACTCAAGGGAATCTCTTGCTGTCTTCTTCAGTCAGTTACATTCCATTGCGGAGCCCACAGTTTGCAGACATCGTAAATTTACATGTTTCAGACGATCAGAACCTCGCAACCAATGACTTTCCCTTCATTGCATTCATGCTGCCGGTGCCTAGTTGTTGCACTAACGCACACATTAACGTTGTGACTCTCAGTGAATTTTCAGAGAAGATGAAAATCGCGATCATATACCCCATCAATTTAATTATTAAATTAATAAAATTAAATATTTCAGAACCTTTGATCCGTGAACAAGTGGAATCCTTTTGCTAACTGGACTTTCAATTGTTTGCACCAGCAAGTGTCCATTCACATAGTCCCCTATTAATGATTGAAAAGCCGTTGATTTCAATATATTGAGTCATGCATCTGATATTGACATAACATCATGTATGTGTTTCAAAATATCAGAAATCGATCATAAGTTTAATCAATAAATAAAAGTTATATGTCGAAGTATATTTGTACTTGTCAAAGTGAAGTAGAATTAACACTCTTTTATACTTCTGATCACGAATTCTTTCCTCTCGCACAATGTTCCGGGTGAAAGAAGGAATGAGGCTGCAGTGTCAGAATCAGTGGTCGTCCATGCTCAAACGGTAATTGAATTATTTCCATCAGTCCAGAACAAATAGAAAATGTAAACCAAATAAATATCGGGAGAAATTATTATTTTTCGTCATTGGCACGTTGGTATCTGAAATACACCAACTTTACTTCTTCCACGTACAATCGTCTGAATGTAAACCAGAATATTGGCCAGGATGATATGAATGCGCTGACTCCCTCGACGAGCATCGAACTATATTATCAAAAGGTCACTTGCATCCACATTCTCCCCATTACCACCTTTGATACCAGTTTATCTATCCCAGTGGATTTCTGGCGAGTTTCACGTTTGACTTTGTCCGAATTGACACAGGCGCCGATAAATTCAGCCCAGCTGAGATCATTGATCCGAATAGACTCTTGGCCAATTAATACCCACTGATGGAGTCATCGTGTGATAAATTCATACAGCATAGAAACAGACCCTTCGGCCCAACTCTCCCATGCCGACCGTTTTGCCTAGTGAGCTAGCCCCATATGCCCGTGTTTTCACAAAGTCCTCTAAACCTCTTCTGTCCGTGTACTTATCTAGATGTCTTTTAAATATTCCTAATGTGCCCGGCTCAACCACTATTTTTGTCAGCTGGTTCCAAATAAGCGGCACTCTTTGCGTGAAGAAGCTGCCCCTGATGTCCCTCTTAAATCTCGCAGCTCTGATCTTAAACGTATGTCCTCTCGCTTTCTCCTCTCTCACTGGGAAAACAGCAACGTGTTTTCACCACTGTCAATGCCCCTCATGATCGTATAAAAGTCAATCTGGTCATCTACCAATCTCGAAAGTTCCAGGTCAGAACGTCATCGTTTCCACGACGTCTCTCTCCCAAGTCTAAGCAACATCCTGGTGAATGTTTTCTGCACTCTTTCTAGTGTAATAACATCTTTCCTAAAACAAGGTGACCAAAACTGTACGCAATAATCCGAGTGCTGCATCACCAATGTCTTGGATAACTGCAACATAACTTTCCTACTCCTATATTCAATGCCTTGACTGATGAAAGCCAGCATTCTTCACCACTCTGCCTGTCTGTAACGCCGTTTTATGCGGACTAGTCACTGGCACTCCGAGGTCACTCTGTTCCAGAACACACCCTGGTTCCCTTCCATTCAATCTGTAAGTCCTAGCCTGGTTGGATCTCCCAATATGCAACACTTCACATTAATCTGGACTGAAAGCCACTTTCCAATCTTCAGCCCACATACTTAGTTGATCAAGAGCTCCCTGTATTTTTTCATGACCGTCTACACTTTCTACAACACCACATATTTTGGTATAATTCATGAGCTTACTAACCAGCCTTGCATATTCACATTCAAACAATTGATATAAATTATTAACAGCAAAGATCCCAGTACCGACCGCTTTGGCACACCACTAGGCACGGGTTTCCAGTCCGTGAAACCACCCTACACCATCACTTTGGACTTCCTACCACTGAGCTAATTAAGAATTAAATCCGTGAGCTCCTCCTGGAATATAGGCGAACAAAGCTTTCAGACTCACTGCCATGACGCACCTTGTCAAAGGCCTTCCTAACGTCCATATAGCCAACATCGATTGCCCTACCCTCATCTACCCTCTTGGTTACCTCGTCGAAGAGCTGCAAGAGATTTTTCAGACATGACTTACCACATTAAAAGCAATGCTGATGTTCTGGAATCAGACACTGTCTCTGCAGATGTTGATAGATTCTGTCCGTCATCATATCCTCCAACAAATTACCCACCACATATGTCATATTCACCGGCCTGGAGTTTTCTGACTTGTTTTTGCTGCGCTTTGTAAACAATGGTGCAACATTAGCCATTTCCCAGTCCTCCGGATCCTCACCTGCAGCCAGTGATGGAGCTATATCCCTGCAAGGCCCTCCAAAATTTCTTCTCTCGCTTCCCACACGATCCAAGAATGCACCAGGTCAGCCCTTTGGAAGTGAACCACCTCAATGCCCTTTAAGGCCTCCAGTACCTTCTCCCTTCTAATTCGCATGTGGTTCAATATATCTTCCCTCATTTTCCCCGTTTCCTCCATCTTTTCCTCTACAGTAAAAACTGAAGAGAAATATTCGTTCAAAATCTCACCCATTTGCTTTGGGTTCACATACAAACAACCATGCTGTCCTTCAAAGGGACCTATTCTCTCCTTCGACTCCCCTTTACTTATAATTTACCTGTGGATTCTCTTGAGATTTTGCCTCATCTTTCTTTCCAGATCTCACTAATATCCTATTTCTGCGCTGTTAACCTCTATAGTAAGTGCACCCCTGCACTTGCAGTAATCATGAGATTCACTGGTCCTTAATTGCTTGTGGGCAGTGTATGCCTCCCTCTATTTTTCTTAACTCGACCCTGAACAACTCTAGTAAACCAGATTACTTAAACCTTCCAGCCTTGCTCTTCCACTTACCAGGAATATGCAGGCCCTGACTCTTGACATCCTACTTCCACTTGACAGACGTTACGTTCCCTGCAAACAATCTCGCCCAGTCAACCACTGCAAGATCCCGCCTAATGGTTCCAAAGTTTGCGCTGCCCCAGTTCAGGACCTAAACCTGTGGACCAGTCGTATCCTTCTCTATAATTCTTTTAAAGTTAATGGAATTATTGTCACTGGACCCCACGTGCTCAAGGACAGAAACCTCCGTCACCTTCTCCACCTTATTCCCCTGGAGGAGGTGCAGTTTTGCACCCTGTCAAGCAGATCCCTCGAAATATTGACAAAGAAGGCTTTCTTGGACACCTTTTCCAATTTCCATTCCGTCCAGCCTTATCCATTCTGGTCCCCAGTCAATGTGAGGGATGTTAAATTCTCGCACTAATACTGTCCTATTGTGTTTAGATTTGACTGCAATCTCTCTACATATCTGACCTTCCAATTCCTGCTGAAATTGGTGTTCCATCATACAACCTCGTAAGAGTTACCATCCCCTTTCTCTTTCGAAGTTCTAACCATATAGCCTCACCACATGATCTCCCATGAATATCCTTTCTAATGGCAGTTGTTGTGTCCTCTTTCATCAGGATGCCAAGTCCCGCTCCTCTCTTACCTGCACCTTTGTCACACCAGCAGTATTTATACACGGGAATATTGAGCTGCGGGCCGTGTCTTCCCTCAGCCATGTTTGGCATATGGCAACGTCATCCCTTTTCCGAGAGCCAATCTACGCACTGAATTCATCCACCTTGCTTGCCAATCCTCTTGCATTGAATTAAATGCAGTATAAGCCAATGGCCGTTCATCTCCCATTACCATCGTCTTGTCTATCCTGACGACTAAGTTTGCTCTCATTGGCTGTAGTATTGTCTCCTGATTTCTCATCAGCCGCTATGCTGCCGTCCTATAACTCTCGTTTAAACCTTCCCGACTGCTACTAACAGATTTCCCAGCCAGGATATTGGTCGCCTACCAATGCAGGTGCAACCCGTCTCTCCTGTACAGCTCAACCCTACAACAGAAGAAATGCCAATGATCCAAGAACTTGAATCCCTGGTCCCCTGAATGAGCTCTTCTGCAACATATTCATCTGAGCTGCCGTTCTATTTCTACCCTCTCTAGCGTGTGGCACTGGGGGTAATCCAGAAATTACTACACTCGAAGTCCTGCGGTTTAGGTTGTTTCCTGAATGCCTGTGTTCACTATGAAGGATCTCATCCCTCTTGCTACCTGCATTGTTCCTGTCAAGAAGCACCACGACAGCGGTCTGCTCCCTCTTCCCTGAGAATGGTCTGCAGCTGCTCCGAGACGTCCCTGACCCTGAGACCCGCGAGGGAGCACACCATCCTGGAGCCACTTCTTCGGCCACAGAATCTCCTGTCTGTCCCGTGAACTATGGCGTCTCCTTTCACATCCGCCCTATCTGAACTCTCCCTTACCCGCTGACTCTCAGAGCCTCTATCAACGCCACCGATTTGGTTACTGCTGCTGCTGTGTCCACAGAGGTCTTCCTCCCAGCAGTATCCAAAGGGGTACACTTGTTGCTGAGGGTAGCAGCCACATGGGGACCTTGCACTCTCCGATATTTCCCCTTACTTCTGGTTTTCACCCAACTTATCTGCAGCCTGCACCTTAGGTGTCATAACCTCACTAAATCTCTTGTCTGTGATGTCCGCACCCCGGATGATCCTAAATACATCCAACTCGAGCTCCAGTTCCTTATTGCGGTCAGTGATGTGTGAAATCTCATCATTTCTCACTTTCACCTTCACCACCACTTTCCAGTCGCTCATCCTCACAGATATCTGTGCTTCTGTTCTCCTGGTTTTATCTGGTAGTTGTCTGACACGGGGCCAATTGGTGTGCAATTTTGCTGTGGTACTTGAAGGAGTTTGAGTTCTGAATGAACGATAAAGGCCATGGAAATGACCAACAGCCTCCCTGACATCGGCGGACACGCCCTATGCCTACTTCAGATGTTCTAGAAATATTCAGCTCTGCTGTTGTTATCTTTATACTTGACGCTTCCATTTCTTGTCTGTCCAGTGTCCTTTGCGTAACCAGCAGGTAAATTTCAGGCCATTGACATCTCTATTGACATGTATCAAATCGCATAACTCTACCACTAATGTGCATTCACATATTCTCTGGCTCCCAGTTATGGATGCCTTGATTATCCATTATCATCCTGCGACGAAACCCTTCCATATAAGCATTTCAGGTCCCTCAATATAATCTCCCGCAGCCATCAACCCTTCTGAGCGACAGCCTGTTTCTCCAGCAGCATGATAATTTATCGACCGTCATTGGCGGATCTGGTTAAGCTGCTAAGGCAGCTTATTTGTAATTACCCTGAATGTCCACAGCTATAAACAAAAACAATTTCTTAAAAATAAAGTTGCCTGAATGTAGGTACGCGATAGTCCCATATAAAAATTGATTGGAAAGTTATCTACGATTCATTATTTTAATTGGAATCATGCTTTTACCAGCAGACTATCGTCTGTGGCAAAGTTAGATGGAGCTAAATCGAAAAAAAATTTGCCAACTCTAACAGATGTCATGCAGATTGACCTCACAGAGTCATCACATCTGAGAATGAAGCTTAAACAGGTCGAGAAATGTGGTAATGGATTCTACTGGAAGGGGAAGAACAGACTGACGTGTATGAGAGTTCCAGCGGAAAACGAGGACATTTGTCTCACCGATTATCTACCACCCATTATCAGTAATCCCACATTAATGCATTTATTCTTATTCTAATCATATGTTCATCGAATACTCCAGATCCTACCGCTCATCTGCAGACAAGGGCCAATTGATAGTGGGAATACCTTACTGTTGTAGAATTCGTTGGTGTGATTGCACTTGGATTGCACTGTGTCTTTCCGGTCTCCTACCGAGACGAAGGACCTCATTAGGATGAAAAAGGTGCAGATAAGATTCACGGACATGTTTCCTGCACTCGAGGGCTTAAGATATAAGGAACGACTGGATAGACTGGGTCTTTTTCCATTGGAGCGAAGGGGCCTGAGTGGTGATCATCTAATATCATGAGCGGCAAGATAAAGTGAATGTCACTGTCGTTTTCCAGGTTAACGTAATCTAAATTTAAATATGATAGGTTTAAGTTGAGAGGGGAATGATTTAAATAGGATCTGAAGGGCAAAATTTTCACAGCGAAGGTAGTGGGTGGATGGAACGAGCTGTGCAACGAAGTGCAGTAAAACTGCGACGACGACTGGCCATTTGGACAGGCAGATGGATTGGAAAGGTGTCGAGAGGTATCCGCCAAACGTCGGTAAATGAAATTAGCTGAGGTAATCACCTTGTTCTTCATGGAGCTGTTGTACAGAAAGGCTGTATAACTGTGACTCTATGCCGTGACTAAGACACAAGTCTTGGAATACGTGAGGAAACCGGAATACACGGGGAAAATCCACGATATTATAGGGATAAAGAGCAATCTCCACGCAGACGGCACCCAAGGTTCGCTGGAACAGCAAGACAACGGCCCCAGTATCAGTGCCACTGTGCGGCTTTCACGGCGATAAGAAAGGTAACTGAACGGAATAAAGACTGTGACAGTCGTTTAATCTAAGAATGCAGTTCAGAAACATGAATGAATTGTTCTGAGAAATGTTATGCATTTTTATTTTGTAGTAAACAGACGGTGGAACCATTTGTTAACCCCTTCAATGTTCATGCTGTCCCGTTCGGGAAACCTAATGCCTGGCTAGCCCTGGACTGACCGTGGGCGCTGGCAGTCTGGTGAGTGGAACGATATCGATAATAGAACCGGAAGATGGGCTGCAGCAGACATTTAAAACTCCGTCCGCGTCGCTGTGTTAGGTGGATAGCTCGCCCACGCTTTCGTCACCCACAGCTTCAGCTTCAGCAGACAGAGGCTCCCACGCAACAGAGAGGCATTTCCCGTTTTACATCAGAGCTGTGGCATTCTTAACGCATATCCAAACGTGAATAGCGAAGATACTGAACTCTTCCCCAGGGGAGTGCAGCAAGGCAGAAAAACAAATACAGTGATTACATTAGGTTTCAATGCACATGTGATTGAACGATAAGGTGCTGCAGGCAGACAATGGGTAGCAAGCAGCACGACACAATTTTTACCACAATCGAACCATATTACTACAGGTGCACGTAGAAGAAAATGCAGAAATAGGAACATGGTGACTTTGCCCGCATTGTACAGAGAGGGTGAGATTGTTTGGGACATCTGCGCGTTATCTGGAAGGTTTAGGACCTGTATCAGTTGAACGTTTGAATCTCAACAGTGGCCGCACAAGTGACGTCATTCAGAATCATACTACAGAGAAACAAACCTTTCGGCCCTTTCCTTTCATGTTGTTCATCAAGTGCCCATCTGGGCTGATACCATTTATGAACAGTTCGTCCAAAGACTTCTGCGCCATGCCGATTCAATGCTCACCCAGGCACGTTTTACATTCTGCGATGATACCACCATGCACGGATTTATCTGGGAGTGTGTTTCTTCAAGCAATCACATGCCTGATCAGAAAACAAGTCACTCAGAGCGGCTCGAAACCCCGCACTCTTCAGTGCAAACTATAGCAAGTCTCTGGTATTTAAATAATTGCCTCACATTCCGCCGTATCTATGTTCGTCATTATGCTGTACACCTTTCTTTGATACCTATCTCCCGTCGCTTCCTCTCCGCAGAAGACAATTCCCCCATAGCCAGTCCTTATTCCTAAATGAAACATTGTATTTGTATCGGATGCAACATGCTGGAGAAATCCGTCCGTACCCTCTCCGGTCATTCCCATGCTGACTATCGTTTGGCGATCTGAATTTCAAACTGACTCCAACAGTAGCCTATTTAAAACGTGATATAATGTTGTGCCTGTCCTCTATTCTCTTATATACTATTTATCTTCCCTTAACATTATCGGTCGGGAGGTTGGAACCTAAAAGCAATTTCATCAGGATGAGAGGCAATATTTGACGCGAACAACCGTAGCGCATTTAAGGTCGCAAAGCCGTGTGGTTCCATTGGTTGAGAAGAACAACAAACAACCTTTAGGCAGTGCTCAATTTAATTCACATCAAGTTAAAGAATCTACGAAACAGAAGTAATGAATTGAGGACAACGATCCACAGGTGATGAAGCAAAGAGACATCTCCAAGGGCAGGATTAAAGATCGTTGGAATTTACAGCTAACCATTGTTTCTAGCTGGCTTTTCCAGCAAGATAGACAGAGATAGGGTGTTTAGCCATTCTTCCTAAGAAAATAATTTCACAGAGCTAATGCGTAAGCCAGGCACCTGGGGATATTTGTGTTGAACTGACGGTGACAAAAATCATATTACTTGGAAACCACTGTTGGCTCTCTAACAGTCAATTCGAAAGACAAGAACACGTGTAAGCAATGGGGACTGCCAACAGTTGCTTTTCTAACTCGGATGCTGTCCTCACCATTTGTTTGATCTGGTCGGTACTCAGGATCAGAGAACAGTGTTGTGGTCGAAGTTGTATGACAATATGTTCAAGTACATGTACGCACTGTATTTATGAAAAGCTTACTTGCAGCAGTATCTCAGGCACATCGCATCAGATGAGAACCGTCCACAGGAAACAAATGAAGCATAAATTATACACATGTTTTACAAGGTAGGACACAATTAGAACAAAAAAAGGTCTATTTTAATGAAAAGTGGTAGAAGTGTTCTTCCGAATCAGGTTTATTATCTCTGACTTAGATGACGTATTATTTGCTGTTCTGTGGCAGCAGTGCGGTGAAAAGACATACAATTACCATAAATTACAAATTACGGTTAGGCAGGTTTCTGCGAATTTAAGGAAATAAATATAACATAGGAGTTGTGTTTATCTCAACTTTCTAACGACCACGAGAAAGCATAGTAAATACTTTCAAATAAGGATACCTTGCATTCAACAAAACCTTGGTGCACCTTCAAATGAACGGAATGCAATGACGCCGGCGCAGCAGAACTGATTTAACAGCCAGAATTATTTCTCCTAATTCAATGTTAAGGGATCAGTCAAGGAGAAGAGAATTGTTTATAGTGGCTAAGCAAATGAGGGAAAAAATCAGAATGAAGGTGCACTAAAATATCCGTGAAAAAAGACAAGGATGTATCAAGTTGCAAGTACAGAAATAGACCAGCAGATGGACGTGGGATGGGGATTTAAAACGGCAGGATCCGGACGCACTATCCCCTTCCTCCCTGTCGGAATGACAGAAAGATTGTATCTGAAGTTAAATAGTTCAGCAGCATAGAACCAGGCCATTCGGCCATCACCATGTCGACCCTATTGCCCATGTACGCTCATTCCATTTTCCTACATTAGAGAAATAACTCTCTACTCCTTTCTCATTCAATTGCGTGTCAAAATACTCTTTATATTTATCACCCTCACTCTTCAAATGTGTCCTCCACTTATAGACCCATTTATCCTGAGAAAATGACTATCTGCTCTATATCCACCGCCCCCCCCCCCCACCGAGAGGGTAGAGTCACAGATTCATACCGCAGGAAAACGTACCATTCGGCCCACGTGGTTCATGTCGAACAAGATTATCATACAAATCATTTGCCTGCACTTGATCCATGTCCCTGTAAACCTTTCCCATCCATATGCTTTTCATTGCTGTTCATGTACATTTCTCAATGTCTTTCTCGGAAAAATTCCATACACTGAGCACCTGTGAGAGAAAAAAAAATGCCCCTCAGATTACTATTATTTCTCTACCCTGTCACCTTACACCTGTGCCCTCTGATTATTGATTCCCCAACTCTGGGAAAAAGACTGTGCACATCAACCCGTTCTATGCCCTTCATAAATTATACACCTCTAAAAGATCAACACATTCTCCTCCGCTCCCAGGAAAATAGTCGTAAACTGCCTAACCTCTCACCATTGAAAAAAAACAACCTTCCACCATCACTCACGGCTTCCTGCCATCGAGGCAATTCTGTATCCAATTTGCTCCCTGGATTCAGTGTGATCTCACTTTCCACAGCACCCGACCATCGGAAAGTTTTCAAACTCATTCCGATAAAATTGACAAAGGTCACCTCTAAGTCTCGGACACCGCAGCGAGAACAAACCCAACCCATCGAAATTCTCCTGGTAATTAAAACCTTCCATTCCAGGGAACTTTCTTGTGATTGTCCTCGGCACACGTTCTAATGCCACCGCATCGTTGTGGCGACAAGAACTGCACTCAATTCTCCAGCTGAGGCTTCACGGACCTTTTGCACAGCAACAACATTCCGTCCCAACCCTTGTATTCAATGTCTTGGCCTTTCAATGCAAAAACGCCAGATGCCTGATGCATTCGTGTGGAGATTTTCAGGGGACAGCAAAAATGCTGTCCAAGATCTCTCCGAATACTATCACATTAATGATGCCTGAAATTTACTCGGTTTGTCGTACTAGTAGTTGACGACCGAAAATGCATTACCTCACGTTTGTCCTGACTAAATTCGATTTGTCACTGTTACATGCAACTTACCAGCTGAACTATGACTTTCTCTATGCTTCGACAACTTTTGTCACTATTGACGACTCCGTCAAATATCCTGTCGGCAACAAACATCCCAATTAGGCCACATACATTCTCATCCAGTCAATTTATATTGATGGCAAACAATATAGGTACTGCTAGCACTCCCGACAGCACACCACTATTTGCACACTTCCTGTCAGAAAAACACTGCTACCCTATTGGACCTATCACCAAGACAATTTGCCAACGTACCTCAGATTCCATGTACCTTCTGGAAGACCATAGCTTGAGGGACTTCTCAAACACATCCACTACGGTTGTTGCCTTTCCTTCGTCGCTTTCTTCTCGTGAAGCTTGCAACCTTTCTGCGTTTCTTTTATGCAGTTTGAGAGACCACATCGTGAAGAGCATGTGCGGCCCACTGGACAGCAAGACATGCACTGCATCATTGTTTATCTGGAGAGACTGTCTCGCTCTGCAATAGAGCGGCTCAACCTCCAATTGTCTGACCGTTTAATCACTAATTTCACACCCATTCGGATCTAATCCCCCTTTGTGCATGCTCCAACCCTCTGTATTTCGCATTGAATCCTTCATCTTCAGTCATGTCGTTGGTTCTACCCGCCCTTCATCAGTGACTGTGGTTCAAGATTTTTCTCTATTGGTACATCCTAATCTGCTGGCCAAGACGGCTGCCTCTACGAGTAGCAACACCTGATACGGACCAATCTACTTAATATGCCTCTACCTGCTGCATTAGCTCACTTGACCTCATATTTCCTGGGAGATTCTTTTCGTTTCCCAGTTCTTTACAACTGAAACTAATTTATATGCTATTGTTTCCTGCTGTGAAATGTATTCAGGACCTGAAACGTCACTCTGTTTATTTTCAACTCATGAGGCCGAATTTCGGAATACTGCGGCCAACAAATATATCGTCAAGGAATAATGAACATTCCCAATTTTGGTCGCCAAAGACATCGACCAAATCAAGCAAAAATGTGTGAGTCCAGAAGAGGTAATGGAGCTATACACTGCAGGAATTCTGCAAAATTAATATGAAGGGGTGACTTTAGAACTGAATTTATAAAGCACAATAGCGTAGCTAGCAGAACTTCTGCCTCGCACCTCCAGCAATGTTTCATCCGGTGTTGTCTGCGTGGGGTTTGTACGTACCCAATGTGGCCACGTGGCCTTGAATCGTGAGTTGCAGTTTCCAACAACATTCTTATGAAATGCGGGTTGGTAGTTTAATTGCCAAATGTAAATTTCTACTCGAAGTGGGTTTTTTTTGCTGCTGTTTGCCGCTGAGCGGCCGTCACCTCGGTCGCTATCCAACACGGTAGACTTGTTTAAAAATGGAACGACCAACGAGATTCCTGCATTACCACTAGTGTCCTTCCTGGTGCGCACCCATCTCTGCTTTCTGTATCTACAGCGAACACCACTCGCTGAACAACTATCTACCATATTTTCCACATCCAGCATATTCAGTAACGAGTCCAACCGCATCTCCAATTGCTCTGAGTGGGCAGACAGGAGATACAGCTGGACACGCTTCCCGCAGGTACAGTCACCAGGGGCATTTGATATGTCCCAGATCTCCCATATATTATAGGGGAAGCACACCACTATCTTAGTTTCTATATCTGAGTCCCATCGACGAAGAATAATGAGAAATTTTTACCTTATCTCTGTTTGTCCTTCTCACCGAAACGCGATTCTCGCTTGAGGTGGCACTTTGAAGCAGCATTTCGACCTTGTATCGCCTCTGAAAAAATCGTATGTGGTATTGTGGAGGGAAAGCATTGCATTTCGCACCAAGAAGATATTTCGCACACATGATTCTCTCCACCCACACCCTACATGCACAGCGAAAACCATAGAACAGGATGATTTCCAAGTTAGACCAATATTTTGCTTTTCACCGCTTGATTCTATCGGTTTTGTGCGGGTCGGCGAGTTTTTCACTGAACGAATACGTGTGAACAGATATCCCTCTGGAAATTCGATAATCCAGGCTCACCAGTTTTCCATTTAAGAATTAAGTTATTCAACTGCCGCAGTGGGATGTACACCGAGTTCGCAGGAATCTTGTGAATTGGAGCGTGACTCGACCGATGTCACAATCGGTGTCTTCATATCACCCTCGGCCCAGTTTTGCGTATTAAAACAAATTGACCATGCTGCCTTCAGTGGAGATCGGAGGCGACGGTTACATAAGAAACAGTCTACAAGCATGTGTAGGAAATTCTAATAGCTACGAAAGTTTACGAATACTTATTTGAATAAGACAAGACAGTTTATTAGTCACATGTACATCGAAACACCCAGTGAAATGCAACTTTCTGCCTAGGGTGTTCTGGCAAGAGTCGCCACGCTTCCGGCACCAAAATAGCATGCCCACAATTTCCTAACATATCCGTCACTGGAATGTGTGAGGAAACCGGAGCACCCAGAGTAAACCCAAGCAAACACTGGGAGAACGTACAAACTCCTTACAGGCAGTGGCCGGATTTGAAACAGGGTCGCTGGCGCTGTAAAGCATAACGCTAACCGCTGCACTACCGTGCCCACTATATACTCGACGAACTTGCAATTATATTTGTGTGTTATTGCATAATTATCTATTCAATGTTGACAGATATTTCAGTCCATTCTTCAGCTCCTCCCTGAATTTCCTCTGTGACAGAGTGTAGATACACGTGTTGGTGCAGGTACTGAGATACTGCAACATAAACCCTATTTGCTGCAGTATATATATCGGATTTGTCACATATCTATCCGTGTAAAAATAATTTTGCGTTTGCCACCTCATAGAAGATATTACATAGGGCATCCACAATAAAATGAAGTTGGCTGAGAGAGCGAACAGCAAAATCATTGACTTTCTCCGGTTCTCCACCTCTGGATCCTTCTGATTCTCGTTGCTGTTCCGGAAACCTTGGCGGACCCTATTTGCCGCGAGGATATGCTTGACTGTCAACCCATTAAAGAGCAGAATTAAGCTGATGGGAAACAGCGGTGCTATCACACTGTCAAGTAACTCGTAGGCTTTCCACCCGGCTTCAGTGGAGTATTCAGCTTTCAATACGCAACGCCAGGGCATGTGGTCAATTATGACGTAAGGCTCCACTGCAAAGTAAAATGGAATATTTCTCACACAGCTCACGACACCCACAATTACTATTATCACAGTGGCAGTTCTTTCGCTGCAATATTTCTCCTGCAGCTTTCGACAACAAATTGCGACAAAGCGATCGAAAGTGAAAGCGACCGTGAGCCAAACTGAACAGTCCATTGTTGCAACCCTCAGGACAAGTGCCAGGGCACAAATAGGTGTAATCAGTAATATATCAGAATAAACATAGATATTGTTCATCTGCTCCACTCCGACAGCAATGATCACCACCGTGAGATCAGCCGCTGCCATTCCCACCAGATAACGGGTGATGCATTTGGAAAGACCACACTTCCCGCGGGAGAGGATCACAATTGCCATTATATTAACTGCAAGAGAACAAAAAGAAACACGTCAGCTGCAAACACGCCCGTCATGATCTACTTTAGTCAGTGTGCACGACGAAACGTGCCCTATTCTATGCTGAACCCGTCCCCCTCCAGGAATCCTCCTGAAGGTTTTCGCAAACTACTATCCGGGTCGGTTCCGTTCCGGCCGAGTAAAGCAAGGTTCCATAACGAGAATAAACATGGTCAATTAAATTCTCTATCAAACTGAGGACGACTCAGCACGCATGCGACCAAAAGCAGTGATAGCATGGTATGAAGAAGAAGACGAGGGAAAAATTAGAAGATTAACATAATGTAATTAAAACATTCTGCAAGCGCAGAGAAATTACGATTGCAATGGAAGGACAAGGTCTATGAAGGACAGAGCTGTCAAGAGGGCGCTGGATGGTGGCGAGTGGTTGCAATGTGTTCTCTACAATTCAACACATTACCCTTACTTCAATCGTCCTACACTTTTGCATTTACACTCCACGTCACTTGTTGTTAGTAATAATGTGTTTTTACGTGTCTGGTGATCATCCGACCTCCAGGAACGAATGTGAAGCGGACTCGACTCCCGGACCCAGAAGGAAACAAAGATCGAGGCCCACGATGGCCCCGTCCACGTAGAAGCCTTTTCAGGGCGAAGAGGCGTCCGCACGGAGCCCCCATCACTGACACTCCCGGTCCCCACCGGAGCTCCCGCTGATGATACCCGACCTGCAAAGGACGAGTCCCGGGGACCAACCCGACGGGATTACCGACTCAAGGGAGCCGAGTCCAGAGGCCCGACCGGACGAGAGGCCCGACCTGACGAGATCGACTCACGAGGCCCGACCCAACGCGAGGGCCGACCAACCGGGGCACGACACCGGGATATCTCCGGATCAGAAGTCCGTTCCTACGGAGCACAAGGGGCTGCGTTCCATCTCCGAGGCCCACCAAGACGCCCCTACTCTCCTGCCGAGGCAGCTTACACCTCTTCAGGACATTCAGACCTCGATGGAAGGAACAATTCATCACAAGACAGCAGAATCCACTCCAGGTCTTAAAAGCTTACCTCCCATTCCAGGTGAATCCACCCCAGGTCTTCCATGTCTGTTTACTGGCAGTGATTTACCTTACAGTCCAGGTGAATCCGCTCCGGCTCTTCAAACTCTAGCAGAGATAAGTTACATACCATGCGGTCCAGGGGAATCCAGTCCAGGTCTTACAGACCTGACCTGAAACAATCACTTACCTGGTGGCTACACTTCAGGACAGAAGAGTCGCGGCCGCTTATCTCCGAAGCGTGGCCAGAGGGCTGGGCTGCAGGCGAGGCTAAAGCAACGTAAACAAGACTGACCTCCCCAGCATACTAACAGCAAACGTCCAGTCCATCGAGAACAAAATTGATGAACTAAGGGCAAGACAGTCCTACCGACGAGAACTGAGAGACTGTTGTGTGCTATGCTCCAACGAAACGTGTCTTTTACCTGCTTCACCTGACTGTGCTATTCAACCTAAAGGCTTCTCAATCCATCGAATGTACCATACAACGTCCTCAGGCAAAGTTAAAAGCGGAGGAGTCTGCCTCTTAATCAATAACCTGGGGTGCTCGTACGTGTTGGTCCTGGCGACCTCCGGGAATATTTAACAGTGAATTGTCGACCATTCAATTTGCCAGGAGAAATGATTTCAGCTATCCTGTTGGCAGTTTACATCCCGCCACAGACGGACATGAACCTGCACTCAATGAGCTATACTCCGTGGTCAACAACCTTGAGACAGGATACCCTGGGGGTCTCTTCATTATCGTATGTGAATTCAAAAAGGCCAATCTCAGGAGTGTTACCAAAAGCACATCTCCTGCTCCACAAGGAACCACAACACCCTTCACCCCTGCTATACAACCAGCAAAGATGACTTCCGAGCCACCACTCGCTCTCACTTTGGGAAATCAAACCACCAGGCTGTGCTCCTTCTCCCTGCATATAAACCGAAACTGAAACGGGAGAATCCGGTACAGAGAGTCGTGCAGTGCTGATCTAAGGAAACAGATGAGCGCCTACGAGATTGCTTTGAGACAGTGGACTGCTCCATGTTTAAAGACTAAGCTGCCAGCCCAGATGAGTATGCCACACAATTACAGACTTAATCAGCAAGTGTGTTGCGGTCAGTCTACCAAAGAGGATGTGTGTTCTCAAACAGGAAACGATGGATGAACCCGGATAAGCACTCCCCACTGAAGGAGAGGACTGCTCCACACAAATCCGGTGATGATGATCAGTACAAGTACTCGAGATGAAGCCATCCGAATGCTATCAGGAATGCCAAGAAGCAATACCGACTCAAAATAGAGTCCCATTCAAGCCGTCAGTTATGGCAAGGCTGACATGTCATAGAAGCTTAAAGACAAAGAAGAGCTGCAGAGTTAACAACAGCGCATCCCTTCCTAATGAGCTTAACGCATTCTCTGCGTGTTTTGAACAGGTGGATTTTCACCATCCATCCTGATCGCCTCCAATGCAACTGAACCCGCGGTCACCGATGAGGATGGAAGATCAGTTTTCCGGAGAGTAAACACGAGGAAAGCATCCGACCCAGATGGTGTCCCTGTCCGTGTGATCCGATCCAGTGCTGATCAGCTGACAGACGTATTTGCAGACATATTTAACCTATTCCTGCTTCAGTCTCAGGTTCCGACCTCTTTTAAGAAGACGACTATAATCCGTGTCCGAAGAAAAACAAAATAGCATGCCTCAATAACTATCGACAACTGGCTCTGACATCCACCATCATCAAGTGCTTTGAGAAGCTGGTCATGGCACGCATCAACTCCAGCCTCCCAGGTAATCTCGACTGACGGCAATTCGCCTATCGTCGAAACAGGTCTGCAGCGGATACCATCTCGCTGGCCCTACACTCAGCTCTGGAGCATCTGGACAGTAAAGACACCTATGTTGGACTATTGTTTATTGACTACAGCTCTGTATTCAATACTATAATCCCAAGCAAACTTGTCACCAAAATCTGAGACCTAGGACTCAACAACTCCCTCTGTGACAAGATCCTTCACTCTAACCAACAGACCGCAATTAATGAGGATAGGCCACGATACCGCCAGCACGATGATTCTCAACACTGATGCTCCACAAGGCTGCGTCAGCAACCCTCTACTCTGCACCCTATACTCATGACTGCGTGGCCAGATTCTGTTCCAACTCCATCTACAAGTTTGCAGATTATACCACCGTGGAAGGCGGTATCTCAAACAGCAATGAGTCGGAGGATTGGAAGGAGACAGAGAGCCTAGTGGACTGGTGTCATGACAAAAACCTTTCCCTCAACGTTAACAAAACGAAACACCTGGTCACTGACTTCAAGGAAAGGGGGCGATGCTTATGCACCTGTCTACATCAACAGCGGTGAAGTCGAGAGGGTGGAGACCTTCATGCTCCTGGGAGTGAACATCACTAACAGCCTGTGCTGGTGAAATTACGTAGATGCTATGGCCAAGAAAATTGACCAGCGCATCTACTTCCTCAGGAGGCGAAAGAAATTTGGATTGTCCCCTTTTTACACTTACCAAATTTTATCGATGCACCATAGAACGCGCTCTATATGGATGCATCACAGCTTAGTATTGCAACTGTTCTGCTCAGGACAGCAAGAAACGGCAGACAGTTGTGAACACAGCCCAGCGTGTCAGGAAAACCTGCCTCTCCTCCTTAGACTCTTGTCTTTACCTCTTGCTGCCTTGGTGAAGCAGCCAGCATAAACAAATATCCCCACCCACCCGGGTCATTTTCTCTTTTCTCCTCATCCATCA
Organism: Rhina ancylostomus; assembly: GCA_030265395.1. Lineage (NCBI taxonomy): Eukaryota > Metazoa > Chordata > Chondrichthyes > Rhinopristiformes > Rhinidae > Rhina > Rhina ancylostomus. The sequence continues at coordinate 255,531 of JARFYF010000064.1, forward strand.
GGTGGAAGATACATTAGCCTGAGGGCACGTACCACCAGGCTCAAGGACAGCTTCGACCCCACTGTGATAAAACTATTGAAAGGTTCCCTTACACGATGAGATGGGCTCTGGCCTCACCATCTACCTTGTTCTGACCTTGCACCTTATTGCACTGCACTTTCTCTGTTGCTGTGAATCTTTACTCTGTACTCATTGTTTTTACCTGTACAACCTCAATGCACTCTGTACTAACGCAATGTAACTGCACTGTGTAATGAATTGACCTGTACAATCTGTATGCAAGACAAGGTTTTCACTGTACCTCGGTACAAGTGACAATAATAAACAATACAACGAACTTGCTTCGGGGCCTGGATTTTCAGTAAAGAATCGCGGATCAGTAATGGGATGTTTAATTTAAAAACAAAATCTCTGGCCCTTACTGATTGAATTTCTCAAGCACGGCACATGAAGGTCACAGGAATTTCTTGAAATATTTGTGTGAACAAGAAAATATCATCGGCGAAGTAACATTTCGGAAATATTCAGAAGCATAAAAACCTTGAAATGTCGGTGACTTAGGTATTTAATTCGGTGAGAGTCAAAGAGCAGTGGTGGGAAGATATTCACTCTTTTTAGACAAGATGTACTCGGTAAAGTCGTCCCGTGTCAGAACTTGGGCATTGATTTAGTTGTGTAACTGGGGCCGTCTAAGACAGAGATGGATATCAAGGTGCAGTGCAGCAGAGGAGGCAACTGTGCGTTCGCTGGCATGCAAAGAGGTCAGTGCGGGATAAGTCCCGACAGTCTTTAAGAAGAGGCTTGGCTTGGGTGGAGCTGTCCTTCTGCTGTAGTTTGTGAACATTGGGAGAGTTTGTTTCATGCAAGATTCAGGTCATTTCACTAAAATAATGTAAATTAGATGACGTAGTTAAAAGTTTTCATTATTAAAATCTATTCTGGGTTTACAAATAAAATGGAGTTATTCTGTAAATTAATTTAAAGCAGCACACATACCGTCAGACAGACACAGACACAGACAGACACACACACACACTGGCAGACAGACACAGACACACACACTGACAGACAGGCACAGACACAGACACAGACACACACACACACACACACACACACAAATTATAGAAATAGTCCATGCGTCTCATTAAAATGGCAATGTGTCAATTCTGATGCAGTTAACAGACAGTATTTCCCACTCGCCCTTCCCAAAGTTGAAGAAGCTTAAATGCTGGTAACTATGACAATATTGGCGCTAATTTAATTGATGAATTTCACAAAGTATCGGAATCAAAATGCTGAACAGTGTGAGAAAGTCAGTTTTAAAAGCACTGAAAATGCTTGAAACCTGAAAAGTTAGAAAATTCATCAGATTTGGGGTGGCACGATAGTGCAGCGGTTAGCATGACGCTATTGCAGTGCCAGCGAACGGGGTTCGATTCCCGTCGCTGTCTGTAAGGAGTTTATAATTTTTCCCATGTCTGCGGGAGTTTCCTTCGGGTGCTCCGAATTCCTCCCACATTCCAAAGACGTACGGGAGATTAATATGGGTTTAAAATGGGCGGCGCGATATCGTTGGGCCGGAAGGGCCTGTTACCACGCTGTAAATAAAACTTCTAAAAAAAGTAAAAATTAGGAAGCATCTGTGGGTTTCACGGCGGATATTCCACAATGCAGCTGGTGCAACAGTAATAAATAACCACACTAATAGTGTCTTGTTGCAGCGTCTTACCAGTGATACCGACCACTGTAAGTACAGGATAATAAATTGTTGCCAAGGAGTAAATTGCTGGATATCCCATATTCTCTGTGAAGGCCGATCATTTGTTCAGAATATTCCGGTTGCTCAGATGTACTAGTGATTGGTTAAATACACTCTTATACAGGTGATGAAGATTCCACTGAGACCATGAGTATAAGCACCTGCTTAGTCACATTAGCCACAGCCACTGAACAAACATTGAACTGTAATCAATTTTTACCCACTATGTCACTGTGCAATGAAATCCGCTCCTCGAGGAATATTGTACAGAATTAATATTACTTATTAACCTCTTCAGAAGGGAATGGTGCAAATTCTATTGGTATGATAACGTTCCAGCTGCTTAAGCTCAATTTAACTTGGGAGCATTATCATTTAAAACATGGGCAATCACATCATATGAGATTAATCATAAAACTAAGAATGGCAGGTGAAATGAAGTAAAAGCCTTCCTGGATGCAGAGCATTTCTATTGATTTTACGGCGAGAAGCGGTAGTCATATGCCGGCGAGATTTAAGATAATAAATCTTTACTCTATTTACTGATCTCAAAATCCATCAATAGACTCACACAGTTATTAGAACCTCTCTTGAGGAACACAGAGTGTCTCGTTCACAAAAATTAGCTAGAGTTTGCAGCTAGGCAGGGAAAAACAATTTTCAGCATAGAAATGGATCTTTCGGAGCGATGTATCCGATGGTCTCCCAAGGAAAGAGCAAATCACCTGATATCGCATACTTCACGTTTGTTGCAGCATCCTGAATGTTTTCACGTTTACCCATTAACATCCATTACTTCAGCTGAAATTTTGTCAGGCCATTTCTTCTTATCTCGTGACATTTTGCCTCATTTACTTAAGGTGGTCCACCTTTAGAATATCACCTATTTAATAATTGAATCGTATTGAAATCACCAAAACAGAAGTCCATAAAATGAAGATGTATTGTTCCGGCACTGTTCTCGTGTCTGAGAAATTCCACTCCCTGATTACCTCAACGTGAATCACGGCCCTGGTGACTACTTTAAACGCCTGTAATTCACTCTGAACAACAATCATACCGTTTGAAACTACGCTACCTCATTGTCAAGAGTGAAGTGTGAACTCTTTCGCCCGAATGAACAGCATTCCTTTAATGAAAGGCCACTATGTGTCCGGTCCAAGTGAATATTCCTCGCAATTTAACTATTGTTGTCGTTCCAGACAATTTGCAGTTAATGCCTTTCATTTTAAATAATTTCTCACTGGAGCCACGCCCTGACAAGAATTGAACAGAGGTTTAGGATGGAAACCAAGCAGAAATATATGCGGCACATATTACATGATATTGTGAGATTGCCGTTGTGTGCCTCCATGTGCCTGAAATTTGAATGGACTGTTTCCTGACAGTATCTTTCAGAGGTTGAACCGGTCTGTCTGCCGCCGTCCATTGTTTGAGAGGAAGCAGGGCTGTCTCTGACTCAACAAGATAGGACAGAACTATGCAAGAAGGCCGTGCTGAGATTTTGAAGATTTTCGTCCTTCTGGTACAGAGCTGAGTTTGTCATGGTAATTGTTCTTGTAGTATAATTTGGAGTGTTTTCGCTCGTTAAGAGTGTGCAGAACAGGCAGCTCAATATTCCGGGGTACCGACTATCCTAATGTGGTATAAGACAAAACGAGAAATGCCATTCTTGATTGGGGGGTAACGTCACTGCAGTACCTCGAAAGAATATCGTGAGGAGAATGTCCAGCCAGGGCACATCGTTAGCATTGGGAATAGTATAGTCGGCATAGATGCGATGCGCCGATGAGGCTGTTTCTCTCTGACGCTGTAAATCTCGTTGGAGAGACTCATAGAGCGGGACATAACTACCAAATAAAGGAAAGATTATAAAAAAAAGACAAAGAGAAATTTACTCTCTCAGCGGGTAGTGAATCTCCGACTGCGGTGGACGCCAGAACATTAGATATTTATATAAAGTGGAGACGTATAAACATTTGAAACATCAAGGAATTGAAGTTTGTGGAACTGGCAAAAGAAGGCGATTTCAAGCCAACACGTCAGCCATGTTGACATTGAATGATGGGACTGGCTTGAGGGCCCTGGTTGACAAATGTTTCTATCTTTCTGTGTTCTTGTGTTCCTTGTACATTTTCGGTGTGTCAACAGCACTGGGAGAAGTGGTGACTCTGATGGAGATCAATACCATCTGACGTTTAGTTGGCGAATACTGCACATCTCTGTTTGAACGATGCAGATCTCGTTCTTTTCCATGCCTGTACTTAAAGTGCTCAGTGTAGGAGCTTCACGGCTCTATGTCCACTGTGTTCTATGTGGTTATTGGTGTTTTGCCAGGCTGTGAGTGAATGCAACAACGCTGAATGTTGAAACTCAGACGATCTTCCTATCACAAACGTTGAGGGGTGATAGTTACCCGGAACTTTTCTGGACAGTCTCCGGAACGAGTTTTCAAACTACTCAACAATGTTTGGCTGCTGTGGAGGGAACACCAGCTGACAGAGTGTTGAGAGATTGCTGCTTATTACGAGAGTTTAAGAAGTGTTCACTACGTTGCTGATGCTTAGAAGAGGGGGGCCAGTCCAATAGTTGTTCAGCAAACTTAGTGAACGACAGCTTCCATCGTTGTCCAGGTGTGTATGGTGTGGATGATTTGAGAGAGCTTCGTGATATTCGCGTTTTGGTCAGACGAATAGGTTAGGATCCACAGTGTTTGCTGTGGCTTTCAGGCACTTGTTTGAAGACAGCGTCAGTCGTTGTCCAGCTGTGAGTGTTGTGCGTGAACTGGAAGAGTTTGGATGTATTTACGGTTGGGACTGAGTCACAGGCCGGGATCCACAGTGTATTCTATGCTAATGTGCTCAGCCAGTTCTTATAAGAATATAGATAGTGTTACGTACCAGCAACAACAGAAACGCACGGAGACATGTATGTGTTAAAAACTACTTTATTAATAACTACTTATGATAATAAGTAAAATAAAAGTAAAAATGTTAGAATGTTAGAAGT
>JARFYF010000064.1:282333-295229 GCA_030265395.1 Rhina ancylostomus
GAAGGAATTGAAGAGTGGTGGGGTGAAGTTTATGTTAAGTTTTTGAGGCTTATAAAAGGGGGCATATTCTTTTTTTGCAAACCGGGACATTCCGTTAGGGCGGCTCACGACTGGTACTAAGATGCAGACAGAAGGTTGCGTGAAAGGCTGTCGCGCACCTGAGTTTCACCGAATTTACGAAGATCAGATTATCCTTTGGTTGATAAGTATTAATTTGCTTCCTTCTGCATTTTAAGTATTCTTCTTTCTTTCTGAATTTTATTCTTCATTTCACGAATAAAGTAGTTTCTGGACTCTTTAATACGCTTACTGTACCTCCTTTGTGACTACCTCTTGCTGCTGAATCAGAAAAGAATAATGAACGGATTTTAAATATATTTTCGTTACAGCCTAGCAAATGGCTCAAAACTATCGAAAGTAAAGGCAATCGTCAGCCACATGGAACCATCTGTGGCGTGACACAGGACGTAGTGGACAAGCCAGAACTGAGCGTTGCGCAGGAGTCCGTACAGTACGACTGTTTCACCCAGCCGGTAGAACAGGATTTCGATAATCACCAGCATTAGATCCGCAGCAGTCATCTCCACCAGATAGAGAGTGCTTTATTTGTTGAGACTGTAGTGTCCTCGGCAGAACATAAAGATCGCCACCAGGTCAGCTGTGGTAAAAGAAATGAAGCTTAAAATTGCCAGAAATTATAAAATGCAATTGAAATACGTTTGTAAAAACAGTTCTAACTTTTCTCCTGGTGTCCACCTTTGGCCTTTGAGTGACGACACAACTGGAATAACGGTAAATATATTCATTTACGCCGCTCCTTTGAAGCTCTTAACAGCGACATCTTACACATCTTCCAGTGGACTTATTACATCAGCGGCGGGAAATCACGGAATTATGGTGGTGATAATCAATCAATATTGTTGTCAATCAATAACGTTGTCTGAGAAACACATGATGGCATAACAAGAGTAGCGCCACAGACGTCTTCGGGAGATCACTGTGACAACGATGTCATCAACATGATATGTACACCCGTTAACACCCCAGACCGATGAGAAAACTGCACCCTAGAAGTATTCATTGCAGAGCTGATATTCACTGAGTACTTCGTCTCGCAGGCAGTGGGAATGAGAAATGTTCCAAACTGACTGTAATTGAAAATGCTGCTGGAACAATTATACAATGATAAGTGTTTTAAACAACAAAGGAATAATGTAACTTTAGTCAGCTAATAGTAGAACGGATGACTGAGTTAAACCCTGAGAAGTAGACAACATGATGAATTCGGGAAGGAAGATTACGAATGGCATTGTCTATCCGACTACAACAGATATTTTCACACCATAGAATATACTAGTGGGATTTAACCGTGGAAACAGAATACAGTCGCGTTACTGAGGTTCCCAGAGTTACTGAACGCTGATCCAGGAAGCTGAGCTGGAATCCCACGATGACAACTGGGGAATGCAAAGTCAAGTAATTTGCATCTGGTCCCCGGAACAGTGACCATGAAACTAGCAGACTGTGGTAAAACACTTATGTTTCTCCCATATTTTAGGGAAGTAAATCTGCCATCTTTACCATCGAGGTTTGTCCGTGACTCCACCGGAACCAATAGTTTTCATCTTTACAGTGTACCCGGACACGACATGATTGAGAGAAAATGAGGAATTGTTAGCAACATCCGCATCTCCAGAATGAATTTAGAGAGTCGGGGAAAGCGAACTTGATTTCAAACCTTGCAGCCGTTGCAAATGATGATGTGCCAAATTATTTCCACTTCATGACGAAATCTGACAATTTCCAATCATGTGAGGCATTGTGAAAATATCTGTTTTAGTCGGATAGACAATGCCATTAGTAATCTTCCTTCCCGAATTCATCATGTTGTCTACTTCTTGGGGTTTAACTCAGTCGTTCGTTCTACTATCCAGCTCACGAAAGTTACATTATTCCTGTGTTGTTTAAAACACTTACCATGAGGGTTGACTCGATAATAATTAGAAATGCACAACAGATGTGAAATTGGATCATATAATTAGGATGCAATGTCGCCATTTCAGCCATCTGACATATGGAAAGTTGTCCGAATTTCGGTGAAAATCCGTCAACCGTTTTTGACAATCTCAGCCTAAAACTACATGAGGATAAATCAGTTTAACTGTGATTTGCCTCTTCCTCTGATGGACGCATATCAGCCACCTAAACGAATTGGTTAGTTTTGAAACAATTTCTTTGAAACTATTGCTTTCAACATTGCCGTGTAAAAATTAAAAATACACGGCGAAACCACCAGGGAATTGGACGGCGAAAATTATTACGTCACAAGTTGCAGTGAACGTTATGAGAAAAAGCCATCGCCACTTCTGGACAAAGAACCAATTCCAAGAAAAAAGCTTGCGCGAGACACCGCCAGTTATATCAAGGAGGCAACATACTGTTCCATGGTCTATAATTATTTTAGGATCCTGAGCAGTTCTTTCCTGTCCAAGACTGCAGGGGTCACCGGGTGGAGAACTATGCATTTGTTTTTGAAAATATATCGTATTGATTAAAAATTACTCACTTCGGAAATGAAATGCAGAAAACATAAGAAAGGCATTTTGATGAACATCATCTCACTCAGATATTTCACAGATCAGTTGTTCCCTTGTTGAGATGTCTGTTACGAGTTCAGTACGTCTCGACTGTTCGTTCCGAAGTTCAATGGAGACACTGAGATGTCCCTTTTACGTTTGAACAAACTGTTAGCCAATGATGTAAACAGGATGCACAATAACTGGTGATAATGATATTTCCTTCAAAAATTAAACAACTTTTTCTGCTTCACTATACATGGATGCCAAATGAAGATACACTGTTCCTTCGACCAGCGACACAGCATTAACACTAATTATGGTGCTGCCTCTCTGGTCTTTTTTGCAGGAGAGGTGGTGACTATACTTAGGGTTAGGGTTAGAGACAAATATTTGGGAAATACACAGCCTGTTAATACACAGCCCGAAAAAAATGCTGGTTCCGTTCCAACATGAACAGTGCGGATCCCACGGCAGTACAGCGCCAATGATCTAAGTCTAAGTACCGATGTGTTTGCATTGCCACAACATTCTGGGTTCAGTACTGTAACAGGGAAAACCAGAGACATCGTGTCATTTTGCAATCCGTTTTTTTTCCTGGCATCCATGCTATAACATGTTATTGCGGTACGATAAGGTGTCAGAAACGGATTCATAAATGTGAAACGGAAAATGTGAAACGAGGGCAAGGACGTGGCCTCTTTCAACAGAAAATACAGACGTATTTGGATTAAAAGGTTGAACTGGAGTATCGAGTGATGCACAGAGAAGAGCAACCTGGATTGTATATACAGTTCGGTCTCAGGGAACCGTGTGACAGCTGTTAGTAAAACATCACAGTGTTCATCAAGCGGGCGCAGGAAGAGAAGCACTGGGTGCATGTGTGTATTGCGGTGTCCGGTCACATTGGGACAGCGTTGGTAAAACATACAGGATCACGGTATTCATTAATAGACGCATAGAGAGTTGAAACAGAGAGTTGTGCTTAAAACTTTGGACAGAACTGGTGAAACTGGATGATTACACCTGAAGCCGTAACCACACACTGAGAAGTATCTGACCGTCCCGGTGAGAGCGCAGGTGAAATTTGCTGGAAAGTTTCCAGATACGAGGGATTTCAGACACAGATTAGACTAGAGCAGTTGGGATTCCTGTCCTTTCACTTAAGGTGTCTAAAAGCTGATTTTCTACATGTGGACGTAACACAATGGATCTTGTTAGGAACAGGATTTGTTCAACGAGTAGTGTAACAGCAGTGACGCGGAAGTTACCTTAACAGTGGGAACAGGGATCCGGATTAACACTCCAGAGATCTGAAGTGTGAAAGATAATTTCAAACAATAAATAATGTGGAATTTTCAGGAAAAAGACAACCACCAAAAAAAAACTTGTACAAATCAACCTTGTTCACCACTAAAACCTCAGGTGAGGAAACCTGCAAACCTGAGCCGGTGCGTCATATGCGTGACTCCAGTCCGACTCCCAATCTCTGAGGTGGCCTTTCGATATTCGATTGTACCATGACTGCCACTAACAAACGAAGAAAAAACATTACTGTATGATCACTTGACATCGACAGATTGCGGGCAGGGCGAAGTCGCAACAAACGCAGTGCACTTTTCGTACTTACACATAGCTTAAACGTGATATAGAAAACGACCATTCCCCCATCGAATCCACGCCTACTCACAAAGCAAGTCCATTTCCCAAATATTTGTCTCTGCAACCCATTCCACCAAAATTGCCATAAATTGTCTGCTGAACATCCATGGAACATTAGCATTGTATTCAACCTGGTAACACCCACGTCTTTGGAATGTGGGAAACTGAATACCCCTGGGATACCCACGAGATCAAGGAAGAATATGTAACGTCCATGCAGATAGTACTTAAGGTTAAGATCGCTGGCGCTGTAAGGCAGGACCTGATCGGCTCAGTCGATGTTCCAATGTCCTCCAAACAAATACGTGAGGCTGGTCCCTAAATGTGGAGATGACACCCATATAGTTGACATGCAACAGCAGGGCGGACGGACACACGGAATCAATACTTAATGGAAATGGCCAGGACCTTCCATTGCAACACCAAACAGAATCTGAAGCTCTGGAATCAAGGTGGAAGACTTCAAGAATCTCGCAGCTTCAGGTTAATCATTGGCAAGGACCTTTCACCAAAATACTACCTACAGTCCTCCTGAGCAGCTGATGAATCAATGTTCCTCTATACAGAACAACACTTGGAAGAAGTATTGACAGTAACAAGGACACATAACCAACACTGAGTGGGGACGACTATGTCCGTTACCAACTGTGACTTGGTAAAACTAGCACCGGCCGAATACTGATGGATGTCACTGCCAGAGTTAAACGGCAGCAGGTTGTAACGAACCAGCACGAACAATGGGCCTGCCTGACCTTGTCCTCCAGTGGCAGATGAACATTGGGTGACAATTTCCAGCTCAGCTCTCCCGCAGATGGTGACGTATAGAAGGAAGTCACAACTGTCCGAGTGAAAAGGATGCAGATAAAATAAAGCCAACCGAAGCCTCACTAGCAGGAGATATCCCGGGGACAGACTGTGTGTGAATGCAAGCTGACACTAGACATCATGGAAAATATTGCAGGCCCCAGATCTCGCGGACTGAGCGCCACTGGTTAAATAACATGAGCAAATTATGCTTTCCTCTCTCATTGTGGTTGGGTTGAGCGAAGCCGCTCTCCGCCAGTGAAACCTCATCTGTCTGAGCTGTTTCACGGTGCCCAGCACAAGGTTGTCCCCATGACTCTCATCGACATCACCCTGAACCTCCTGAAATGTGGTGTTTACAGAGAACGGGACGCACATTGCAGATGTAAAAATGGGCGACGAAAGTTGCGGCTGCGCGTTGAAGTTCAGTGCTGACCTTTCTATCAGAGCGTCAGACCTCGTAACACGTTCACAAACGGAGTCATGACAGTTTTGTAAAAAGTTATCTTAACCTACGAGGAATAACACAGACAGTAAGTGTCGGGTAGTAAATGTCACAGAGTTAGAGACTTTTTTTCAGACTCATTGCTCTTGCAACTAACCGGAAGTAATCGTTCTAATCTAACACATCAATAGAAAATACTGGAAATACTTGATAGTTCAAGGGCCATTTGTGGAAAAAGAAACAGAGTGACCGTTTCATGTCAAAAACCTTCTTCAGATTTGGCAAGGAGAAAAAAAATACAAGTTGGTATTTTCAGAAGGGGAAGCTGGGATCGAAAACGCCGACCTCGGATAAGGTGAAAGCTAGGTGATATGCTGGAAACTAGACATATAGATAGACCATCGCAATCAAAGTAGCTACATCACTGTCCTTCAGAACCGCGTGTATTATGATACATTTGGAGGAGAATCACGACGAATCATGTCGGAGTGTTCTCCAGCGTCGTGGAGAGAGAGTACGTTACTTTGGTCGCCCACCTACTTCCGTCCGTTATATTGGCGACGATTTATCAGAAATAATGCTTTACTAAATCAATGAACAGAACCATTCCATCAACATTAGCTATAATTTCGTAACTTTAAAAGTTTTTGCCACTGTGAGTAACATATGAGCAAGCATTGAAACTTCTCAATCGAACCAAAAGTTGGAAAATGGATAATTATCAGGTTAGTCCACTGTAACCGCTGAGGTGTCAAATGTGGGTCCTCAACTGTTTAACCAGTTTAATGATTACACTTCGTACATTGCAGCCACTTGTGCTGATCAAGTGAAGATGGACGGGAAATTTCGTGATGAGGATGGCACAATGTTTGCGAAGGCAAGGAGATGGGAGAAGGGAAAGTGCTAAATTAGCAGAGGGAGGTGTGAAATAGACCAGTTCTGTGAGAATAATTGAGAAGAAAAACGTTCTTCACGTGGAGAGAAGAGACAACAGGATAATGCTTTACCGAAGGAATCACTTGCCCTCCTACATTAACCAGAACATTAGCAGCAGAAAAAAGCAATCCCCGAGTAAGGCAATATGAATATTATCCTTTATTGTAAACCCGAGCTCGCGAAGTGTGGATTCAACGGTAAGAGTACTGGTATGATCACGCCTGAATATTGCGCACAGTTTTGTTCTGGAGGTTTAAGTGGGGATAGACGTACTGAATGACACTGAGAAGTTTATCTCCTTAAACTCCGAAAATTAAAGTATGAATTAATGATCAGAACTTGAGCATATTAGTGTATACTCATACGGAGAATAACAGGTGAACGCATACGAAAGTCTGGAGAATTCCAAGTGAACTTTAAAATAGACATTGAAGGGACGTTTCACGTTAACAGAGCATCTGTATCTGATGGGCATAGTTTGAGACTAAAGCGGTCCACTTTTTATCTCTGAAAACGGAGAGCTGAAGAAAATCCATTGTATCACTGTTCAGTGTATCGGGCAGCTGCGTGCTGTTGTGGTTGTCGGCGGCTGTGACCAATTCTGTGGGTCTAAACATAAAATCTGATCCCGATTATTCTTCTCCCGTATATATTGCGTCTCACACTGGATACCTGCTCTCGTGCCTGAATTCGAGAACAAGCCGGGTATTTACGAAGTGACCCAAACTAAATTCAGGGAGTAGCGGCCTACGTTGTTCGTGTCACCTGGGACCTTCATTCTGACATTGACCAAGAAACACGTAAGTCAAACCGAGTCGTCCTGTCCTACGTAGGTTCAGTTCCATCTTGCGCCCCCGTTACGCCAGGCACTATTCTGTCTGGAATTCGGGTTGCTTGAATATGCAAAGTGGACGGGAATTTGTACGAGGTCAGAAGCCCGACCAGACGCAAGGCCAAGGCCGAAGGCCGGCGCGAGGGCGTCACGATACCCGACCCAACGTGGGGCCCAACCAGCCGTGCAGGGTCCCGACGTCGATGCCCCTCTTGACGACCTCACTTATCTGCTGACGTCCTCTTCAAGGGCTTAAACCTGTGTGGAAGCAACAAATTAACTCAGCGGCATCTACTCCAGATCTTCCAAGCTTACCTTCCAGTGCAGGTGAGTCCCCTCCAGGTCTTCAATGTCGAGCAAGGAGAAGTCACTTACCATCCAGTCCAGGGTAATCCAGTCCAGGTCTTACTAATCTGACCCTAAACAATAACTTACCTGGTGACTCCACTTCAAGAAACGTGGGAAGAGGGTTGGGCTGCAGGCGAGGCTGAAACAACGTGGTTACAAGATGCCCCTTCCCAGCATACTACTAGCTAACTTCCTGTCCATTGAGAACAAATTTGATGAACGAAGGACCAGACTGACCTACCAAAAGGAACTGAAGGACTGCTGTGTACTATGTCTCACTGAAACGTGGGTCACACCTTCCTCATTCAACTCTGCTGTCCAGCCTGAGGGCTTCTCAGTTCATAGAATGGAACGTACAGTGTATTCAGGCAAACTTGAAGGCGGAAGGGTCTGCTTCTCAATCGAGTTCTGCTCGGACGTGACGGTCCTGGCGATCTCCTACTCACCCAGCCTGGAATATCTAATGGTGAAGTGTTGACCATTCTATCTGCCGAGGGAGTTCGCTTCAGCTATCCTGACGGCAGTTTACATCCCACCACAGACGGACATGAAACCTGTATTCTGTGAGCTACACTCCGAGGTCAACAACCTTCAGACAGGATACCCTGAGTTCCACTTTCTTATCGCAGGTGACTTCGATCAGGCCAACATCAAGAGTGTGTTACCAAACTACAATCAGCACACCCCCTGCTACATCAGGGGCATCAACACACTTGACCATTGCTATACAATCATCAAAGATGCCTTCCGAGCCACCCCCTTCCTCACTTTGGAAAATCAGACCACCAGGCTGTTCTCCTTCTCCCTGCATGCAAACATAAACTGAAACGGGAGGGTCCGGTACGAAGAGCCATGCCGTGCTGGTCTGAGGAAGCGGATGAGCTCTTTGGTGACTGTTTTGATACGGTGGACTGATCCATGTTCAAAGACTCGGCTGCCAACGAGTATGCCACCACCATCACAGACTTTATCAGCAAGCGTGTGTGGGATTGTGTATTAAAGAAGATAATACGGGTGTCCGCAAACAGGAAACCACGGATGAACCGAGATATCCACTCCCTACTGGTGGAGAGAATTGATGTGCACTAATACGGCGATTCTTATCTATACACAAAGTTGAGGTATGACCTTCGGAAAGCTATAATCTATGATGAAATACCGACTCAAAATAGAGTCCCTGACCAGACGTCTGTTATGGTAGCACTTCCAGCCATAATAGGCTGCAAGACGAATTCAGGCTGCATAGCTTACAACAGCGCACCCCTTCCTGATGAACCTAACACATTCTATGCACAGTTTGAAGAGAAGGGAAATGGATTGTCTCTATCCATCCTGACGGCCACCAATGCAGCTGAAACTGTGATCACAGTAAAGCAGAGGTTTTCAACCTGTGGTCCGCGGGCCCCTGATGGTCCTGGTGGGTTTCCGGGCGTCCGCCAACTAGCCAAGAAAAACGATGGAAAAGCGACCTGATACAAAGAACGTAGCTTACTTGCTTGCTCCAGTTTTCCCACTGCAGGTTGCAGTTCCTTTTTCCAGACCTTCCTTAACCCGATTTTGTATGTAACTCGGAACAGTGTCCGTGCATGCACACTTGGCTCGGGGATCGCCGCCGCACACAGGCCCCAGCCACACATATGCACTTGGCGCGGGGTTCAGAAAATCTGTCATATCTGTTCTTTCTGTTATAGGCGACAACCTCAGAGATTCAGACGGTGTTCCCTTCTGGTAAGCTGCCGCTTAGTATTTGATTTGTGAGGTCAGAGTAGTCAGTACTGTTCACTACTCACTACTATTCTGATACTGTAGTGTTAGTACTATTAGCACTGTAGTGTTAGCGATACTGAGTGCCGTTGTTGGTGTGTCTTAATTGTGGCGACTTACCTTTCACGAACCGGCTCCCACGGTCGCGAGAGTCGTCGGAAGCCCCGACACAAGATGGCGCGGGGCACTCCTTATTTGTGGGATAGTGGAGCCCGCGCGCGGGAAGGTCACGTGACCTGCGCGTGACGTCAGCGCGGGAACGGTGTTTATAAAAGGGGCAGCGCACACCAGTCGTTCATTCGACTCTTGGACTCCAAACAAGTGTCTCGTGTCTTTATTCAGTGTAGCTAGTCGCTACATAATAATGTTTCTTACTCATCGTGCATTAACGCCACATTGACGTCACAGTTAAACAAACAGTGCGCAAGCGTGTAAATTTCAGATTAGTTTTGATAATTTTGTTCATCAGTAATAGTAATTAAATTGTCCAGTGTGTCATGCTGAGTATGGAGAAAATTCTGAAGAGAAAAGCTGACCAGAAATCGGAAGATTCTGATGACGAAGAGGATAAGGGTGACCGAAAGAGAAAACAACGGAAGTACGATCCAGAATACATTTCATGTGGCTTCATCGCAGTGGTGACAAATGCGGACCAACCACTCTGTGTTGTGTGTTTACAAACACTGCCCAACTGTGCAATGAAACCAGAGAAACTGCAGCGCCGTTTAACAAGAGTGCATCCAGATATTGCCAGGAGGCCGAAGGAATATTTTGAGCGGCAAAATGAACTGCACCTCAAGCAGAAAGGCAAAGTGTCACCCTGCGCCACTGTAAATGAGGAGGTTCTTCGCGCATTGTATTTGGTAGCATTACGAATAGCACGTTCCAGAAAGCCTCACACAACTGGAGAAGAGCGTATCCTGCCTACAGCAGTAGATATGTGCGAAGTTTTACTGGGAAAAGAATCCAATCAAAAACTGGAAGCCATTCCACTGTCTGATAACACTGTCAGCAGAAGAATTGGCGATATGGCGGGATATCTACAGAGCCAGCTGACAGCACGTCTTCAGCAAGTCAGATTTGCGATTCAGCTCGATGAAAGTACTGATATTGCCAGTGCTGCGCAGTTGTTGGTTTATGTTCGATATTGCTGGGAAGGAGAGGCTTTGGAAGACTTTTTCTTTTGTAAGGTGGAGCGCGTACAACCGATGAAGAACTTTTCCGAGGGCTTGACACGTTTTTTGTATAATCGGCATTGGCGTGGGCACAGTGTACTGAAGTCTGCACAGATGATGCTGTCACAATGACGGGACGGAAGTCGGGTCCAGTCGCAGGAGTGAAAGAAGTAGCTCCACATGCAGAAGCAACCCACTGCATGATTCACTGAGAGGCTGCAAAGGATATGGATGGAAATCTTGCCGATGTGCTTTCCATGTGCATTAAAATCATAATTTTATCAAAGCCAAGCCGCTCAGTCATCATTTTTTTGAAAATATATGCCGTTAAATGGAAGCCGAGCATCAGCATTCGTTGCTTCACACAGAGTCAGATGGCTGTCACGAGGACGCATTGTGCAGCGTGTACATGAATTGCGAGATGAACTGCTCAGTTTTCTAAATGAGCATAACGGATCATTGGATAGTTCTTGACAGATGAGACTGAGGTTGACAGATTATCTTATCTTGCAGATATCTTGCAGATAATTTCAACATACTTCGGGGGCTTCACTTCGGAGGACTTCGGAGCAGGTATGTTTTTCTTATGATATTTTTTCTAAGGTTTTAAAGTGTAAGTTAGTTTTAATAAGATTGTAATTTAGTGGGGTTAATGTTTTTATAAGGCACTTTTATAAGGGTTGTAAAAGTTTTAAGTGGTGGAGTAGGGGCTGAAATGCGCAGGCGCGACGCGGACAGATGAAAAAGGGAACAGCCTCTCCAGCGGGCAGAGTCGGAGCAGGCAGTGGAGTGAGGAAGAAGCAGAGTGTGACGGGCTTTGGCTCAAGCGACTTCGCGTGAAGGGGCGAGGAAAGGTAACATACTTGCGTCAAGAAGGGGCACTCGCGGTTTCCTGTACTCACTGACAGATGTGGGAATTCATGGAGTCTCCCTACTTCCGGGCAGGCTACGTCTGCGCTCGGTGTGTCGAGCTGCTGCTCCTGAGGGAACTGGAAATGTAACTCGATTACCTACATCTGGCCAGGGTGAGTGAGGAGGTGGTAGAGAAGAGTTATAGGCAGGTGGTAACGCCGGGACCATCGGAATCAGGCAATTGGGTCACCAGTCATGAGGAGGAAGGGAAAGGGGGAAGAGTCAGGTACTAGAGCTTGCCCCATGTGGCTGTACCCATTGACAATAAGTACATGCTGCTAAAGTACTCTTTGGGGAGACAGCCTACCTGGGGGAAGCAACTGTGGCGGTGTCTCTGGCACAGAGCCCGGCCTGTGGCTCAGGTGGGCAGGAGAGGAGTGAGGAGGACCCTAGTAATAGGGTCCGGGATGTTTCGGATCGTGTCTAGGATATCCTGAAGGGGAGGGAGAACAGCCAGAGGTCGTGGGACACATTAGTACCAACGACATAGGTAGGGAAAGGAATGAGGTCCTGAAAAAAGATTATAGAGAATTCGGAGGGAATTTGAGAAGCAGGACCTCAAAGGTAGTAATTTCCAGATTACTGCCTGTGTTCAGCGACAGCGGGTAAAGAAACAGGATGAGAAGGAGGTTAAATGTGTGGTTGACGGATTGGAGTAAGGATCAGGGATTCAGTTTTCTGCATCATTAGGGCCTCTTTTGAGGCAGATATGAACTGTTCAAGGAGACCAGATTGCACTTGAATCCTAGGGGGACCAAGATACTGGCGGGGAGGTTTGGTCAGGCTACCGGGGAGAGTTTAAGAGAGATTTGTTGGGGGTGGTATCTGTACTGCAGAGACTGGTGTTTGTCTCTCAAGTCGAGGAAGCTAGGAGAAAGTACCATAAGCAGGTGAGAGAGAAGGGATGTATTCAGACAGGCTTTAAATGTGTCTATTTTAACGCAAGGAGTATTGTCAACAAGGCGGATGAGCTTAAGAGCTTCGATCGATACTTGGAGCTATGATTTGGTGGCAATTACTGAGACTTGGATGGCTCCGGGGCTGAAATGGTTGATTCAAGTGTCGGGTTTTAGATGTTTCAGGAAGGACAGGGAGGGAGGTGAGAGAGGTGGGGGAGTGGCACTGTTGATCAGAGAGAGTGTCACGGCTGTGGAAAATGTGGACGTTGTGGAGGGATTGTCTACAGAGTCTCTGTGGGTGGAGGTCAGGAACAGGAAGGGGTCGATAACTTTACTGGGTGTTTTTTATAGGCCGCCCAATAGTGACAGGGATATTGAGGAGCAGATAGGGAAGCAGATCCTGGAAAGGTGTGAGGATAACAGAGTTGTTGTGATGGGGGATTTTAATTTCCCAAACATTGATTTCCCAGACAGTGAGGGGTTTGGATGGGGTGGAGTTTGTTAGGTGTGTTCAGGAAGGGTTCTTGACACAATATGTAGATA